>JAHPZR010005366.1:15000-27500 GCA_019787425.1 Platygyra sinensis
ATATTACTGACTACCTACAAAATGAGGAAAAAATTAACTGGGATTTTACCGACAACTGACAAAGATCGAAAATTTTAACCGACAACCGACATGCGAATCCCCCCCAATTCAGACCCTCTATTATGTGTACAGTGTGTAAACTGACCAATTTGGCAAAATCAGCGTACAGAACAGGCGGATTTGCGGGCCAGAGCGCGAAATTCGATACACGAAGGCGAAGAGGGAAACACAAAAACACGAATTCCGGAATTCGGAGTGTGGAATCCGGAATACGGAAGTATTGGAATTGAGAATGAACATAGCAAAACTTCACTTCAGCAATGTTCATTGAATAAATATCAGTTCACAATCTATCCAGCCGAAAAATTACCATTAACCTTGATCGAATACTGAGTGATTTTTCCAATGAAAAGGCATCCACCTTTTGAACCAACTGGGCCAACTACTCACGTTTTATTATATCTCACTGGGATAATCAGACCTCTATAATACCGCTCGTTTTAATATCACATCACCTGATGCCGATCAGGCTATTTTTTCTTATAATAATAAAAATTACAATTTGCTCGCTTGTGATTGGTTTAAAAAAGTCCTATTTTCCACTAATTCGCTTGCGAAGTTGTTAATTATCCGACAGTTTGCTATTGGATAGTTTGTTATCCGGCGTACAGTTCAATAAGCCAATGACATTCAAAGATGTAGTTTAAATCAACCTATCCCATTCAAAGTTGTAATAACGTGCTGCTTGCGCGGGCGCTAGCTTTTGTGTTTTTGTCTGTAGCCTTAGGGCCGATTTACACGGTACGATTTTGACGCATGCGACAAGCTTACGACAGGCCTAAGATATGACTTGGGACCATTTACACGCGTACGACATTTTTCACTTACAAAATTAAATATGCAAAAGTTTGCACCAGGATTTAGGGAGCGAAAAGGTTCTAACAAACGCAATAAAATATTTTAGCTGTCCTGCGCTTTGAATAAACTTTCTAACGAGATGTTTTTCGCTTTAATCCGTTCCGTACTTTTCGAGAAACGACTTCATATGAACCAGTCAACAACAACTTCGTCCGCCATTTTGACGGAAGAAAACTTCTCCTTCGTGCCCTACTCAGTAGAAATTTGTCATAAAATACGTATGTTCTATACTGAGTTCGGCTACGATTGTCGCAGCGTTTTAAAACATGTTTTACCACCGTTTTCGTTGATACGCGACTTTGGAAAACAAAACACCCGCGGAAACGTTTCCAAAATTTCCGACAGATCGGATCGAAATCCACCAATCACAGTCCCTAGTGTGACCTTCAGACCGTCATGCTAGCGGGTTGTGATTGGGGGATTGTCGTGCAATCAGTCTGTAATCACACTCGAGATAAACAAATCGGCCTTCCGTGACACCGGTACCACTAGTATAATTACCGGCTGAATAGCCCAGTGCAGAAACGTGAGAGCTTTATTATAACTACAGTAGTATTCACTGACCCCTATTAATCAGTGAGCTAACTTTGACGTCAGTTCACACGCGCTCAGCCTGAACAAGTGATTCACTGGCATCGCGGGTCCTGGCAGCGTCATTCCGTCGCTCAGAGCACTGATGCAAGAAATCTGCAAAAAGAACTATTTACTAAAGAATAAGAAACAAAATTGCTGATCAGAAAGATAGTTCTATTCTCTTTCACTTCGCTAAGTAGAACAGACAAAGAATACAAAAAATACTAGAGGGAGCCGCTAGCAATCGAGTTTGTTTATTCACAAGAATCTGAACCATGCTGAATACTCCTTACAAAAGCCCAAGAATATATTGCACGCCATTAACTCAAGTGTTGTACGTATGCGCCTCAGGTAAAATTAATCATATTTTTATTTATTATATTTATTCTGGTTACATATATTTATTCCATTGTTGGCTTTGCAAACACATCAGTCTCACTCATCAGTCATGTTTCCCACTCGAGAATTTTGCAGCATGGTGTACATTGCTTTGCAGCTTGTGATCCTGTGTTACTTGATCAAAATTTACAGAGCTGTATTGCAGCTGGGAATGAATAATCAACAAGATTTAACAGAAGGCACAGACAGCAGCAACAGCGAGAGAATAAACGATATAGCTGACCAACATATTCGCTATGCAACGGAACACGATGAACGCGACGGTTGAGTAAGTGTGTTTTCTTTTTGCTATTTTTGTGTTGAAAAGATAAAAGGATGCTTTAGACTGGAAAGTTAGTCATTTATTTTCATAGACAACCTGCTTGTAGTGACCCATCAATGCTTAGGACGGAATCTTGTAAATAGTTTAATGTATAGTTTCGTGCTCTATTGTGGCGGAAGCTGGCCAATTTTCACTGCTTAAAGTTTTGAATGTCTCTTTTACAACTATTGGCTTTCGTTAATGCATTTTAATTTCTTTTCTCTTGTTTAGAGGAAACAAAGACGTTTTATACGCCTGGTACTCTACTGAAAGTGTTTGTAATCCGTTTTTCTCTGTGTACACAAAAGTAGTACTTTTAATGTCGCAGCAGCAATTTTGTAGGAATTCTTCACAGATTAATTGAGCTTGTTTTATGAACGCCAATTTGAAAGGTTTCTTTCTTTAATTGAATGGGATGACATACACGGCTTTCACAAAATGCTTACGGATATTCATGGCCATGCATGGATGGACTTAGACCTGATCTGCTGTCAAGGGACGACTTGGTTTAACATGACTCATTTCGAGAAGTAATCCTTGACCGTTCAGTTGCACTTCTTTAGTATGTTCACTGCATTCAGTTGCTGCTGAAGTAACTTTTGTCTTTAGAATCTTTAATGCTGGAATGCCTTAGGTGTGTTAACACTGACCTCTAAGTTGTAATGATGCACATAGAATCTTCACGTGGATTTAGTCAGTAAATGGTATATTGTCGTGAAAATAGCGCGCTTAATAAACAGCCAATAAAACCTGCAATGAATGGAAATTATTTCTAATCAGTGTTTTTCCGACTTAATGCTCAATCCTCACAGTTATTTTTAGATGTAACAGAAACGGAAATCTGTTTCTCGAGAGGAGGGTGAACAGAGCATGTAGAGGCTCTCGATCAGAAAAAAATCATCTGCGAATGTCGCAAAATTTCAAGAGGAGGACACCATCTCTGAGAGGGGTTTTCAGAAGGGTCCTCAAAATTAAAATACCAATCGAAGTCGGTGTCCGCGTCACCGTTAGCCGTCTTAGCCCGTTAACCCAAGATAATAAATTCGTCTTCCGTAAATTTATAGTTGGGTGCCTCGACAAATAAACAGGCTTTCTGGTTGTTCTCGAACCCGATGCCTACTATGTTTCGGCACTCGTTGTGTATGTTTTATTTTACTAACGTGCGATGTTTTGAATTTTGTGAGTCTAATGCTTGTTGATCAATGTACCAGAGAGCTGAAGAGGGCGAAGAGGAGAACTGGCTCGTAGTTCTGTAGCAGCAAGCTGGAGGGGGGAGGGAGAATGTAATAATACCAGAAACTCAAAGAACGAATTAAAACCCACGAAGCGTCCACACGTCAGGGTAAACTGTGTTCATCGTATCTATTTTCTTATTTCTCAGTTTAATGTCATCAGTTGGCACTCTTGCTTTGTTTTCACCGCTTGCGGAGGAGTGTTCAGATTTTCAGCAAATATATTTGAATCTATTGGTTAACGATAGGTTTATGCACCAGTCAAAGTAAACCCCGACCCCCCCCCCCCCCCCGGGATATAGGTGGGGATTAGTTTTCGTAGCGTGCCAAAAGTGAAAAATGCCCCACCATGTGGAGAAATATTTTGCAGGAAATAGAAGAAAATGCCCCACCCCCTGGGGCAACTGAAGATGTTCCTGATTAATTTGTCATTGAAAAATTCACGAGGCAGCAGAATTAAATTTTAACAATGTCAGTTTATTTTAAGGTTACATCTGGCTCAACATTCACAAAGGTTGTCTTTTAACAGATGGCAATATCTACTGATCACATTCTTTGCAAAACCAAGACCCAGCAGGCACAGTTTCTTCAGAAAGGCCAATGCAGTCAGCATGGTACCACAGAATTGGGCATTTCTCCCCATCACAGCATATCATCAGCCCATATTCACCTCCACCGCAAATGCAATAGCTATTTTGTTGGACTTCTATAGGAGTGGAAAAAAGTACAAGGAAATTAAAAAGCTGTTATCTTTCATAATTTAAAAGTACATGGAGGAAAAACAATGATCACAGGATTCACAAAGAAACTAGGAAAAACAATTCGTGAATTTCCATAGCTTTTAGGTCTATTCCTTAGTTTCCAACTTGAGTTAAAATGTTTCATGTCTTGATGCCTAACAAGGATCTTAAATTTGTAGTTTTGTTCTTCCCACTGGCAACTGAACTGTAACAAACTGAGACCTTTTTCAGGTTTGGGATGCAATTTTGATATTCCATGACTATGTGAGCCCTTAAGACTTTTTTAAAACAAATACCCTTTCACAAACCTTTTTGTCTTTTTTCTGTTCTTCATCTGTAATTGCAGGACTTGCAGATGATGTTGACAGCTAAAATGGAGAGATTGCAACAAATTGGCAGTCAAAATTACGCTTCAGTGACTGGCAAAAGTTCTGTTTTCTGGCAAAGAAAATAAACAAACCCACCTTTTTTGCATGTCTCAGTATCAGTAACATGTCTCCAACTGCGACAATGCCAATGTCTTTCAGAATTTCCTTTGTCATGTCATTGAGCATATTTTCTTGCATTCTAGATAAATAAAATAATACAATAAAACAAAGCGGCTTATTTTTGCGCCATAAATACCGCAGATGTAAATCAAGAATAGTTATTTTGTTCTTCTCGTTTAGGAATAAACAGACAGGATAACTTTGAATCTCCGATGCAGCATTTCTTAATTAACCTGGGCAGATTATATTTTTCGATACAATCGTATTAATATTTAACATGCATAAAAAAACATACCGATTTTTATCAAAAAGTTGAGCGTATTCTTCCACAAACTCCTGTTTTATACCTGCATTACGTAGGAAGGCTTTCCACCTACAAGGAATCATGCAAACAATTATTAAACGAGCGAATTTACTTCTTTTTACGAAGTAGCAAAACAAAACTTCATCGGCATCTCAACATTTAAGTGTTTGCCCTCATTAATTCATGCCCTAAATTAATCGATGTACTGATTTGAATAAGAATAAAACGGATTCCACGAATACCTGTCAAGGCTTGTATCCGCCATCTTGAGTGATCCCATGTGCTGAAATGTACCCAGAAGTCCTTGCAGGAACGATCGCCGCCATCTTGGATTAGATCGAATCGCCTGCTAATGCCCCACATTCCTCAGGACAAGACGGACAAAACGCGCGGTTCCCCCTTCGTAGTGGGGACTCAAAGAGCTGCCAATAACATGATAAAGCCCCACTAAAGCCCCACATATCCCGGGGTGGGGGGGGTGGGGGTCGGGGTTTACTTTGACTGGTGCATTATATTATACTGATTTAAATCATCCATGCGAGACGGACGAGGAACAGGACCTTGGTGTTTTATGTTATGCCTCGAAAGTATAGATTGTAGCAAGGTCAGGAGCCAGATGAACAAAGACGGTAGTAGCGATAAGCGAGGGAGCGGATGAGGTTTATTTTGTACTTTCGTGGAGTGAAGGAATCCCATTTCGTGTAGAGACCTGTGAAAGTTTTCTTTCGGTAGATGGATGTCATGAAAGTGTTGTTTTGATTACGTGTGACAAGAATGTCCAAAAACGGAATTGCATTGTTCTGTTCAAATTCAATGTTCAAATTCAATGTTCAAATTCGTCTTTGTTCATCTGGCTCCTTGTTACAATCTGCCCTCATATACCTGCCAACTCTCACGCCTGCGGGTTTGAAAATTCACGAGTCTCACGCCTGCTGGCCAATTTCTCACGCCTGATTGAAAAATGTGAGTTGTTGCCGTCTTGCTTGACACAATTTCCAAAAATTTGTTAACTCAGACGCATGTAAGGAACGAAAACCATGTGTAAAATGAATAAATGACAATACCTTACTTCGCGATCTCTGATTTTTGAAGTGAAAGGCATTGGGAGCGAGCTCGCGTTTATGCGCGTCCTAAGACTATCAGCTAACGTCGGTCCTTGTGGCTAAGCGTTTTCTCGATAACTTCAACTTCGGTAGACTTCGGACGTCTTCGGAAGACTTCGGACTTCTTCGGGAATCTTCGGAAATGATCGTGTCGTCTTCAAAAATCTCAGCACTCCCAGGATAAAAATCTCACGCCTATATCTCAGAAAAAGTTGGCAGGTATACCCTCAATGATCTTCGAAAACTCCTTCTTCAGAACGGCTACCCACAAGGCATAATCAACTATCATATCAACGATGTTTTGAACAAAAACAGACAACACCAGCATAGCAACCCTGTGTCTACTGTTCCCAAGAAAGATGTCATTGTCCTACTTCCCTACTTAGGTTTGCAAAGCAACCAAGTCGCTAAACGCCTGAAATCTTGTGTGTACAAATTCTACTCTTGTGTTAACCTTAAGATTGTTTTTCAGAGCACTCGATGTATAAAATCTTTCTTTCCTTACAAGGACCGTATTAATCGTTCACAACAATCCAGAGTTATTTACAGAGCAAATTGCTGGGACTGTAATGGTTTTTACATCGGCAAAACTAAACGACGGCTTCACGATAGAAAAACCGAACATTTTAAGGCCCTCGCTAAAAATGACAATGCTTCAGCCATTGCTGACCACGTCAAGGCCACTGGACATAACATCAAGTGGGATCATTTTGATATTTTAGCGAAGGGCAAAACAGACTATCATTGTAAGATAAAAGAGACGTTATTTATTCAAGAACTTCAACCAGCTTTCAACGTCAACGTCGGAAGTGAAAAGCTGATGCTTTATTAATCTGTTATTTTATATATATATATATTTTATATTTTACTGTTAAGTATTTGCTTAATCTAGGTTCCAGTCCCCTCACCCGCTTTGTTTTATATAAATAACTGTTTTAAATTTCAACGGTTACTTTTGAAAATGTATGTAGAGTACATACGAAACGGCAAGTCAAAATGAACAAGTTCAATATGTTTATCACTGCTGTTTGTGTCTTATTGTTTGTTTTGTTCACAGGCGGCCCAGACGTTGTTTGTGATTTACATACGTGACAGTATTGCGTTACGTTTTGTATTTATGAGAATGTATGAAAATGGTTTGAAAATCGCTCTAAATTCAACTTGTAGTAAAGGATTTAAATAAAAGAAGCTTACCTTAGACCGTGCCTGTGTTATTTTGAAGTCTTTGTGGCAGCTGAGTCGTTCTAAAGTCGTTCTAAAGCCATTTTGACGATTTAAACTTTTCCAGGTTTGCTTGCCATTAAAGAGAAACGAAAGGCTGGCGACCTGGTCGGCCGACGGTTCGCACTCGAAGCTCCATAAATTCCACTAAAATGCTCGGAGCTCGCCAAAATTGCCTCACGGCAGCCTTCGATAATTCTTCTTTCTCCTTGCTTCGCCTCGGGCTCCAAGGTTTATCTTATCCGCCCAAAAACCGCTCGTTTTCGAACGCTGGCTGCCCATTTCTGCTTCGTCTCGATCCGTTATGAGTTATCTTGGGCACGGATTTCAAAATCGTTGGCTTAGCGACCGCTCCATCACGACAAAGTCGCCCTCAACCGTAGGGAGGCACAGGTCAATTTGCTCTGTGCAAATTGAACCGTATCAGGGTCCCTGGAGAAATTACACCGGAAAAGCTACTCACCGCTTGCAGAGAAGTAATACGAGTCAAATATACTGGCCGTGTTATTTTTATAATTGTTTCGCGCTAATTTTTACCGTGCTAACAAGACAGTTACACGTTGTTGTGCTCGAGAGCATTTTCTAGTGGAATTGATTGCCAGACATTTTGGCAGTCCCATTTCTGCTCAGCAAAACAGTGCTTTTCAGCGCTAAAATCGCGTTTCATTTACCTATAGGGTTCATTTACCTATAACAACCCTATGAATAAATGAACCCTATAAATAAATGAGCACAATATCACTATCAGTAATTGTTAAGTGGTGCGAACGGTAGTCAAACTGACGAACGGTAGTCTTTATACTCATAGCTTTGTTTTCTTCAGTGCGACCGCGTTGCGAATTTCCAAATCATGTTTCGCGCTCAAGAATTTTCCAGCCTGGTGTGTATAATTTTACAGTTTTTAATTTTGTATTACCTAATCAAAATGTACAGAGCATTGGATCCGAGTGAGAATCATCAACAAACTTTAACAGAAGCGCAAGCCCGCAGAAACAGCCGAGGCAACCATGAGAGAACAAACGATCGAGCTGACGGGCCACACATTCGCCATGCAACGGAACACGATGAACGACAAAGTTGAGTAAGTGTGTTTTCTTTTTGAAATTGTTCAAAGTTAGTCACTGATTATTTTTATGAATGGTACATGAATAAATTCGGCGCTTTTCAGTAATTTGCTCTGGTCATACAAGATAGTGCTTAGACAGAGAAAAAAAACTTGCTGTGTGTTTACTTGTGACTGAAACTCGCCAAGTTAGACTGGAAGTTTTTGAGTGTCATATTTATAACGGATTTTAATTTCTGTTTTCATGCTTAGGGCTAACGTCGTTCCATCTGGCACTCTTACAGAAAGCGTCTATAACGCACTTGAAAAGAGTAGTGCTTACTGGTAGAAACACTGATTATAAAGGAATTACGCACGGATCAACCTAACAGAACTTTCTTCATGTTTTAAAAAAATGACCGCGGACATCCCTGATCAGCTGTGTTTGGTTTTATGTAAAGGTAAACTGATCATGAGTCATTACTGCTCATGAGTCATTTGAAGTAAACCTGGAGCGTTTGACTGACTTTGTTGCTGAAATAACTGAGCTGTTCAAGAGAAGCCCTGAGGGCTGCTAACAGCTGTGTTTAGTTAAGTGCAAATTCAAGATGGTGTATAATTTTATTAGTATGAGACTTTCTATTGTCTGTTCTATATCATCTGTTATCATATTTATAAGCATAAAGCTGTAAATAAGACTCTCAGTTAAACTGATAATAAACCCACATAAAAGGAAGTCATATTTTACACCGATCGACTAGGCTAGCAAGTAAACTGTGTAACAATCAATCCCTTTAACATCCGTAACTCTTGAATTGGTTTGTTACTTCTACGTTACTTCTTGAATTGGATTGCATTGTTGCTTAATAAATCGACATAAAAACAGTCATTTGGAACAGATTTCTTAAATGTTGTGGAGGTGAACAGCCTGCTAAATTTGTGATTTTCGATACTCGGTTTCACGACCCAACCGAGAGCAAATAAACCCTTTCTCAGACATCTCAGGCTCCACACTGAGCCGGGGAATTTGATAACGCAGCTTTATTTTCGCGGTTATGCCTGCCGTTTCACACAAATCCGTAAGAAAAGCCGAATTTTCAAAACCGCACTTCACACCGCAGGAATTTGAAAACGCTGGAGTTTCGCTTTCGTGTGGACTGAAAGTATTTTGTAAAGTAGCTTTTCGAAAACGATGACGTCACGATAATCACGTGATTTCTCTGACCGAGTATCCAAAAAAGACTGGTGCATGAAGATCTCCGGCGTACTGTGGACGGAAAACATTTGATACATTTTCAGAATGAAACCTCTGTTTTCAAATTCCTTTGGCGTAGTGTGGACGGAAAACATTTGACGCGTTTCCAGAGTGAAACCTCTGTTTTCAAGTTCCTCTGGTGTAGTGTGGACGGAAAACATTTAATGCGCTTTCAGAGTGAAATCTACGGTTTCAAATTTCTCCAGCGTACCGTGGACTGGGAGCGAAACTCATACAAGATATCGCGTCGGCTAAATGACTCTGGAGTGGTTTCCAGTTTACGTAAAACTTTGAGAGTAGCCCTGCGAAGCAATCGTTCCCGTACAAAGAGCTTTTCCGCATTGCTTATTCAGACCGCGCGTAAATTGAACGGCATATGGGCTGGGCATGGTTGTTCATGGGCCGGGATAATGCTATCCATCAGATAAATCGTTATGCAGTGGAGAAGTGGTCACAAAGCAAATCACGTTATCCAATGAACTTTGACTTATCCGGTGGATAGCGTTATTTGCCTTTCAAACAATCTGGGCCTGTTGTAAGCATAGTAGCATGCAAAACATTCTTCATTCTCTAAATTGAGAATCCTGTTATATTACTGTAATTTCCAAGTCAAAACTGCAGATTAAGACACATTATCAGTAGGCCTGTATATCTTTAGAATATAATGCAGTACTGAGACCAAAGTACTTGTTTTCTGTACATGTTCTTGGCGTGTTGAGCCAATCCAGGAAAAAATGAGAAATGGTTGACTTTGCCGCCTTTTGGGTATCATGATTCACGAGAAAAAACTCTTCCCACAAATGGAAAATGATCTAGTTCATCAGCGATACATTAACATTTTGAGGTTTATTATTTCACTAACCTGAGGCAAGGAATATGGGATGTATTCAGTGTAAACAGCTTCTTTTTTTTATTCAAGTTTTTGGAAGGCTTAATAACGCTATCCACGGGTACACTACGAGTTGTCTTCAGAACGGAAAAACGTACTGCGCAGCTTTCTGCGCATCACTAGGGCTGCTTGCGGGCTCAGGGAAGTACGCGCGCGTAACTTTTGTGATGTGAATTTTCAAACATTTTCTCCAAAGGATTTAACTTTCTTTTTTTCCTCATCTAGCTTTTTTACAACAGCAGTCCTGAGTTCATTGTTCCAAGGATATTAAGTCGGTGACATTTCAAGTCACTTTGATATCACCTTTGTTTCGTTTTCTCTGTCATGTTCAATTACAATAATTGTAATTGCATGCGAAATGAACACAACTATACGATCACTTCTCGTCCAATAAATTTTTTCTCATCGAATGCGTTTTGATGTTGTGTAATTATCCTCAGTACAAGTAAAGGGTGTCTTAATTTGCAGTTGTTGATTCAGTTGTAATTTCAGACTGTAATCAGATTGTAATTTCGGCCAATCAACGACTGCAAATTAAGACACCCTTTTTGAAGGGTGTCTTAATTTGCAGTTGTTGATGCAGTTGTCGTTAATCTTCAAATTCTTAAAAAAAAAGAATTTGGAACACTACAGGTTTTTTACTTTCTGCAAGGTGATCTCATAGTTGTTGGCTTGGATTTTTTTACTTTCTAGGCATGGGCCATCATCACCAGCCCCATTTCTAAAGATCTAATGCTTCACTTTCAATTCACTTTTTGCTGACCCTCTGGGATTAATGAGCCTGAACTTAGATCAAATGTAAGACACATGTTGCAATGATGTTTGCAATATTACTGAATAAGAATCACATTTTAACATGTCAAAAAATCAAAGTATTTCCACACAGGAACTATGTGACTCGTGAGCTCAATTTCACCCCGCAGAGCCTGCCCTGTTCTTAGCTGGGACGTTTAAATCTGCCATCCTTTGCTGGGACACAAGACCTGGAAATGTTAGTATGGCCGTAGTTTGAAGGTGTATTGCCCGGGAGGTATTGTCATATTTGAAGCCTGTTTTTAACAAATTAAATCTCAAAAGACACTTTGATCTTTGGAACACTGACCGAAAGTGTTCATTATTTTGAAGAACAGTATAAATCACACAAATTTTTAATGCAAGAAGGGCTTTGATAACAGACCACGTTATGGACAAATCTGAGCAAGTGCAGTGTTTCTGATTTATTTAGGCCTGGCTTTGTGATCGTTTGGCTGGGACATAAAAATAAGCTGTCGTTCCTTAAAACCTGTGCAAGCTGCTGATGTAACATTTGATGACGAGCTAAGAGAGCAAAGATAATTTACATTTGGATGATGTTTTCTGCAAGAAATAGAAAAAGTTTGGCTGTGTTTCTATTCATTTGAATTAGAGCTCAAACATTTAGGAAAACTCAAAAAAGTTGTGACAACACTTGTCTGTGGCTTGTGCTTCCACAGCATCTCTTGTTCTTCCAAACGTTCTTTAGTGCCGGTTTGTATATAAAAATTCCAAAGAAAATGAAAATTGAACTGATAAGTTAGAAAAAAAAGTGTCATCTTGTGAAAAAACCCCAAATGTTTTAGGCATAGCTTTCTTCATAGACCTTCTTTTGTGTTTCTATACTGGATAGAAACAAGGAAAATGTTTTTTTTTTTTTAATTTGCCAAATAATAATGGCCTAATTCACTCTTAATAATCACAATTACTATCATATTGGTGGCATCTATAAATATGCATAAAAACACACCAGAATGCCTAGAACAGTGTTTGTGAGGTTTTGAAAATTGAGATTTTCCTGGGGTAGCATTCCCCAGCACCACCCTATTATGTTATCTACTGAGCAACATCAAACCCACCCCACCAAATGCAGGTGACTCCCTCCCCCCCTCAATCAACAACCGCATGCTATCAGTAAAACAAAATCACTTAGTTCACTGTCTTTATTATTCCTATTAAGAAATACTTATTACTTAAACTGCAGTTTTATCTTGCGTTTCGGTTGATATGTTTAATTTTACCT
>JAHPZR010005366.1:32500-37500 GCA_019787425.1 Platygyra sinensis
TTCCTCATGCGATGAACACACAACTTGTTCGTTCCACGAAAAAGAGTGAAATGAAAGTTTGACGTCACAAAAAGCGTTTTTGACGTGCATGCGCGAGACAAGTTACGCGAAGCTCGTTACCAGGCCAGACTGCTGATGGTTTTGTTACATCTTGTTTCGGCAGGACTTGCTAAGAAAACGGGATAATTTTATATTATGATTTCATGTATTATTTTACTAGTTGAAGTTTCTGGGATCTCCGGTATCTTCAAGTCTACTGCATAAAGATGGTTGTCGTTCATTCTTAGAGCTGCACAAAGTACTGAGGGATAGGATAACTCACACAAGATATATTAAGTGAAGCTTGGGTAAAATTCACTCTTGAAATTGGTTTATGTTTTGATCGCAAATGGGGGAATCATAGGACCGTAATCTAATCAAAATTAAAGCTAGAAATTCATATCCTCTCGCCAACGGCTAATATCCTCTATATATTTTGCATATTTTGACACACATTTTATTAAAGCTAATTGTTTATGTTTTTTTTTGTATAAAAATTACCTGTCTTGGTTCATGTTCTCTAGACAATGCTGAATTGAGTCATTCCACGTTGTTAGGGAACTATGACGGCGACGGCAAGGACGTCTCCTAGCAACTTCTTCATGGTTCCGTCATTGCATGATTATCACTTCAGTTGTGTACAAAAGTACTTGTCATTGCATATTGCATTGTATTCGTCGAAAGCGCATTGACTGCGAACACGTATAATAATTATACTCCTTCGTTGATGACTTCGTTTTTGAATCATGCTATCCATTCAAGGATTTTTCATCATTGTGAGTTCTGTTTTACTGTTACTGGTCCTGGGGCTTCTGTGGAAACTATACAGAGCTGTACAGAACTGGGAGCAAAGAGTGGTGAGCAATGACAGACAACCTGTGCCATTAAGGGAAAGACTTTTGTTGCAAGACAGGAGAGACGAATGGAACTATAATAACAGCGTGCCATGTAATCGGAAGCGAGCCTCAGAACACGATGAGTCTTAAAATGATCAGTAAGTGTTCATACCACCCGGTTTATCTTAAGTTTTGAATCAAGTAGCTACATAGAAATGAACGACTCATATCTAATAATTCACCCTTGTTTTTAATGCTGTTTTAAACTTTTCTGTCATTTCATAACAACTTTGCGACTCACTCTGATCATATGAAAAGTGCCCTGATTTTTCAGTGCACCAGACATATTTTAATTTGAAAAATGGGCTTTTGTATTCCTAATCTATTTCATGTTGCGATTTTCTTTTTCGACAGTTTATCCAGGGCTTAATTTATGCTTCACATTTCCGTAAGATTCGCATGGCCGGTCATGTCTGCTGGATTGCCTTCAGGGTTTCCAGCTCCACTCTTCTGTCAACAGATTCTAATATTTTTCTTTCTTTATTTTACAGAATAAGTGAAAAGAAGATGGTATTCTATTAGAACTGAAGACTACTCTGTCACAAGATATATGGCCGGTTTAATTAATTCATGACAACAGGCGACATGACAGCTCCATGTCATGTTAGCTGACAGCTCCATGTTAGGTGCCTGGAATGCATAAGAACTCAAGTGTCTACTCAACATTATACTGAACTGCAACTCGCCGGACAAGATAGTAGCAGGTCCTTTATAAACAAATCAACGACGTTCTGTGTAGCTAGTTCAAGAAATTGTACAGAAATTAACCAGTATGTAGCTGTTAAACATCCGGATTGTGAATTTACAATCTTTATATACTAGCGGTCAACACTTTGATATGAAACCTTTATTTAAGTTCGCCAAAAGACTTTGTGATGATTGTAAATAATTAATATGACCTGCCTGACCAGCTTGTGATAATTCCTTTTTAATTTTTAATATATACATGTAGTTCAGTTTTATATAACTCGGTTAGTTAACGAAGTTGCCATTTTATCTACTTGCCTAGATTTCGAGTCGACCCTCGGTGATTTTTTTAAACTTATATAGCAATGCGAAAAGGATCGAAGGTCCGGTAATACGGGCAACAATTTTCTTCAACTTGTCTCGCAACATTGTTGCATTGCAAGTTGAAACCCTCTGTTGCGCGTATTACCACCTGCGTGACCAACTTGTCTCGCAACAGAATACGATGTTGCAAGTTGAGGCGACGTATTGCGAAAAGTAGACTCGAGTTCTGCTTTCTGCAACAAATTTTAGTTTTGTTGCTCGTATTACCACCGAAGCTTTAACTTGTCTCGCAACAAATTTGACTTCAACGCTTGTGATTGGCTGTCAGCGAAGCGCGGCTACGCGGCAAATTAAAAAAAAATGGCGGACGCAGCGGACGGAAAAGACGAGTTTGAAGCTGTAGACCAGAGACTCTCAGAAAGCCAGAAATTTTCCCTATACAAAGACCTTGAGAGATACCGTAGTCTTTGGGACATTTCGTATGTTTCCCTCAAAGATACAAACTTCAAACAAGCTGCAAAAGGAAAAAGGAATTATCACAAGCTGGTCAGGCAGGTCATATTAATTATTTACAATCATCACAAAGTCTTTTGGCGAACTTAAATAAAGGTTTCATATCAAAGTGTTGACCGCTAGTATATAAAGATTGTAAATTCACAATCCGGATGTTTAACAGCTACATACTGGTTAATTTCTGTACAATTTCTTGAACTAGCTACACAGAACGTCGTTGATTTGTTTATAAAGGACCTGCTACTATCTTGTCCGGCGAGTTGCAGTTCAGTATAATGTTGAGTAGACACTTGAGTTCTTATGCATTCCAGGCACCTAACATGGAGCTGTCAGCTAACATGACATGGAGCTGTCATGTCGCCTGTTGTCATGAATTAATTAAACCGGCCATATATCTTGTGACAGAGTAGTCTTCAGTTCTAATAGAATACCATCTTCTTTTCACTTATTCTGTAAAATAAAGAAAGAAAAATATTAGAATCTGTTGACAGAAGAGTGGAGCTGGAAACCCTGAAGGCAATCCAGCAGACATGACCGGCCATGCGAATCTTACGGAAATGTGAAGCATAAATTAAGCCCTGGATAAACTGTCGAAAAAGAAAATCGCAACATGAAATAGATTAGGAATACAAAAGCCCATTTTTCAAATTAAAATATGTCTGGTGCACTGAAAAATCAGGGCACTTTTCATATGATCAGAGTGAGTCGCAAAGTTGTTATGAAATGACAGAAAAGTTTAAAACAGCATTAAAAACAAGGGTGAATTATTAGATATGAGTCGTTCATTTCTATGTAGCTACTTGATTCAAAACTTAAGATAAACCGGGTGGTATGAACACTTACTGATCATTTTAAGACTCATCGTGTTCTGAGGCTCGCTTCCGATTACATGGCACGCTGTTATTATAGTTCCATTCGTCTCTCCTGTCTTGCAACAAAAGTCTTTCCCTTAATGGCACAGGTTGTCTGTCATTGCTCACCACTCTTTGCTCCCAGTTCTGTACAGCTCTGTATAGTTTCCACAGAAGCCCCAGGACCAGTAACAGTAAAACAGAACTCACAATGATGAAAAATCCTTGAATGGATAGCATGATTCAAAAACGAAGTCATCAACGAAGGAGTATAATTATTATACGTGTTCGCAGTCAATGCGCTTTCGACGAATACAATGCAATATGCAATGACAAGTACTTTTGTACACAACTGAAGTGATAATCATGCAATGACGGAACCATGAAGAAGTTGCTAGGAGACGTCCTTGCCGTCGCCGTCATAGTTCCCTAACAACGTGGAATGACTCAATTCAGCATTGTCTAGAGAACATGAACCAAGACAGGTAATTTTTATACAAAAAAAAACATAAACAATTAGCTTTAATAAAATGTGTGTCAAAATATGCAAAATATATAGAGGATATTAGCCGTTGGCGAGAGGATATGAATTTCTAGCTTTAATTTTGATTAGATTACGGTCCTATGATTCCCCCATTTGCGATCAAAACATAAACCAATTTCAAGAGTGAATTTTACCCAAGCTTCACTTAATATATCTTGTGTGAGTTATCCTATCCCTCAGTACTTTGTGCAGCTCTAAGAATGAACGACAACCATCTTTATGCAGTAGACTTGAAGATACCGGAGATCCCAGAAACTTCAACTAGTAAAATAATACATGAAATCATAATATAAAATTATCCCGTTTTCTTAGCAAGTCCTGCCGAAACAAGATGTAACAAAACCATCAGCAGTCTGGCCTGGTAACGAGCTTCGCGTAACTTGTCTCGCGCATGCACGTCAAAAACGCTTTTTGTGACGTCAAACTTTCATTTCACTCTTTTTCGTGGAACGAACAAGTTGTGTGTTCATCGCATGAGGAAAAAAAGGTTTGATGTGCGCACGAAGTTTGCATTTCCCACTCACGACGCTGTTGATTTTCTAATTGTTACCGGGGCCCAGCTAGGCTGGGGCACCGGTCTTAAAATGCAGACGGTTTCTTTTTTTCAACGTTACATTGTGAGGGATATACCGCTGACTTAAGATATATCGCGGGCTCGTTACTTTTGGGAGTGCAGGCTGGCCGCTCGCTGGCTGATTGAAATCTTATCCGCCATTTTGGAAAGCACGAGGCATGGAGTACAGTCAAGAGAAAGATTATAGCTTTTTAGAGAACGACACGTTCCCCAACCTTTATGATGCAAAAGTTTATGAGGGAAAATTTATGAGTGAGTATTTGGAGAGACAAATTTACGAGCGACTACTTAAGAGTGAACCTTCTATCGTGAAACTTATCGGAGAATAAGAGCGACTTACCAAAGCTATCTACATTGAGTGAACCTTCCAGCTTAAAATCTATCGAGAATCAAAGCGAACACTTATCAAAGCTGACTTTATAATCATCTTAAAAAACGTGCTACAAGGCGATCTAGACGTGCTCGTGAACCGAGCAGAATTCCACTGCTATTGCTAAGAGGTCTCAACAAGAAGAGTAGCATGTTGAAGAAATTTGTCTTCAAAATGATTTCAACGATTGAGATACCGAAGT
>JAHPZR010005366.1:40000-55000 GCA_019787425.1 Platygyra sinensis
CGTTTTCGTTGCTACGTGATGTAATAAACACTCCAGTACTTTTGAAATTCGTCTTTAATCTAACGATTCACTTAAAGCAAATAACAAATACAGGAAATTAATAATACGAACTTAAAACTGACTTAAAGAAAAACTGAAATACAACAATACGGAAAACAGCAAAAAATAGAAGAAAAAAAAATCGAGATTACTTACAAGATCTGTACGGCACTCCGGAACTGACAACGACTGAATACTACGAAACAACTACAAGGCTATAAAAAAAAGGAATTTTGAACGAAAAGAATAGACTTAACGATGTTACGTAATAAACAGTAGACGATTACGTAACATGATGAGAAAAAAATAATCTACATATAAAAACTGCACAAAAATGTAGGCAAAAATTAACCTATAACAATAAAAACCAAACAAACAGAAAAAGGTGATCAAAAAACGAAAAAATTTAACTCTCGTGGCTACACGCGACTTTCGGAAACAAAACACCCGCGGAAACGTTTCCAAAATTTCCGTCAATCATACATGTTATCGACAGATCGGATCGAAATCCACCAATCACAGTCCACTAGCATGACGTAAGGAAGGTCTGAAAGTCACACTAGTGGCTGTGATTGCCGGGTGGATTTTGATCCGATCTGTCGATAACACGCAAGACTGACGAAAATTTTGGAAACGTTTCCGCGGGTGTTTTGTTTTCCAAAGTCGCGTATCAACGAAAACGGTGGTAAACGACTACAACTGCAGGAGTGAACTCGGGAGTGAAAAAAAATATTTCATTAAACTAGAATGCATTTCGTGATAGTTAAAAGGAAACGTCCTTTTATTGTCAGAAACTCTGCAAGCTGGTAAGAAAGAGCATTTCTTTGGATTAAAAGATTTCATGAATTAAAAAAGTTCCCCCCCCCCTCCCCCCGCTGTAGAGCAGTGGCAGCTAGACCATCAGTAGTAATGTTTATCTCTTTTGCATTGGTATTTAACCAAAATCGCAGTCACTTTCCTTAAACTTTCTTCCACATGTACACTTTCCAGATTTCCTGTTAACGACACGAAATATTTTCTCAAAGTTTCAGTTTTCAAGAAAAACGCGATTAACTAACAGTTTTCTTTTTGTTATTAATTGTTTTCAGTTAAATGTGGTTTAACACCTTTCAATTCTCTAGTCATGCGGAGTAAGTACAGAATACTTGGCCACCTTAAAGCTGTACCACTAAAAAACAACCTAAATGCGCGGTTACACAGTCATTCTCCCTTCTCCTATTTTCCCCGTAGCCCTACGTGGCTCCGCGGCTATCCTGCGGGCAGACACGTGGCATTATGGCCCACTTGAGACTGTTGATCCTTACTAGTTTCCAGACGACTCTTTTAAGAAAATATTTAGCAGTGGGAAATGACAGACAGGTGCTTGTTATGAAAAAACTCCAGTTCCTGTCATCCCACCAGTGTCTTACATTTTTTTTAATATCTGGGAGGAGACTAGGGACGAGTCAGCCATTGATATTAGCTGTGTTGTGTCATTACCTTATGTCCCTCGTATCTTTTAAACTTGTTCAGCTTGTAAGGTCTTGTTGAGAACAAGGCAATGTAGTCACCGTTTGACTGTGCCACAAAATGAGAAACAAATTACTACAGAAATAGCCAGCGGTGAATTCACAACTTTCTATAACAGACATTTTCATCCAGATTCATTTGGAAATGACTAGGGACCATTCTTACTTATTTTATGGGACAAGAGGGTGGGGGATAAATTGATGGATAGGCTCAACAATATATATGGAACTGACACTATCTGAACTTTTTTACACTGCCCCCCTCATAATCCTAAAGAGAATGAGATAAGGTAAAATTAAACATATCAACCGAAACGCAAGATAAAACTGCAGTTTAAGTAATAAGTATTTCTTAATAGGAATAATAAAGACAGTGAACTAAGTGATTTTGTTTTACTGATAGCATGCGGTTGTTGATTGAGGGGGGGAGGGAGTCACCTGCATTTGGTGGGGTGGGTTTGATGTTGCTCAGTAGATAACATAATAGGGTGGTGCTGGGGAATGCTACCCCAGGAAAATCTCAATTTTCAAAACCTCACAAACACTGTTCTAGGCATTCTGGTGTGTTTTTATGCATATTTATAGATGCCACCAATATGATAGTAATTGTGATTATTAAGAGTGAATTAGGCCATTATTATTTGGCAAATTAAAAAAAAAAAAACATTTTCCTTGTTTCTATCCAGTATAGAAACACAAAAGAAGGTCTATGAAGAAAGCTATGCCTAAAACATTTGGGGTTTTTTCACAAGATGACACTTTTTTTTCTAACTTATCAGTTCAATTTTCATTTTCTTTGGAATTTTTATATACAAACCGGCACTAAAGAACGTTTGGAAGAACAAGAGATGCTGTGGAAGCACAAGCCACAGACAAGTGTTGTCACAACTTTTTTGAGTTTTCCTAAATGTTTGAGCTCTAATTCAAATGAATAGAAACACAGCCAAACTTTTTCTATTTCTTGCAGAAAACATCATCCAAATGTAAATTATCTTTGCTCTCTTAGCTCGTCATCAAATGTTACATCAGCAGCTTGCACAGGTTTTAAGGAACGACAGCTTATTTTTATGTCCCAGCCAAACGATCACAAAGCCAGGCCTAAATAAATCAGAAACACTGCACTTGCTCAGATTTGTCCATAACGTGGTCTGTTATCAAAGCCCTTCTTGCATTAAAAATTTGTGTGATTTATACTGTTCTTCAAAATAATGAACACTTTCGGTCAGTGTTCCAAAGATCAAAGTGTCTTTTGAGATTTAATTTGTTAAAAACAGGCTTCAAATATGACAATACCTCCCGGGCAATACACCTTCAAACTACGGCCATACTAACATTTCCAGGTCTTGTGTCCCAGCAAAGGATGGCAGATTTAAACGTCCCAGCTAAGAACAGGGCAGGCTCTGCGGGGTGAAATTGAGCTCACGAGTCACATAGTTCCTGTGTGGAAATACTTTGATTTTTTGACATGTTAAAATGTGATTCTTATTCAGTAATATTGCAAACATCATTGCAACATGTGTCTTACATTTGATCTAAGTTCAGGCTCATTAATCCCAGAGGGTCAGCAAAAAGTGAATTGAAAGTGAAGCATTAGATCTTTAGAAATGGGGCTGGTGATGATGGCCCATGCCTAGAAAGTAAAAAAATCCAAGCCAACAACTATGAGATCACCTTGCAGAAAGTAAAAAACCTGTAGTGTTCCAAATTCTTTTTTTTTAAGAATTTGAAGATTAACGACAACTGCATCAACAACTGCAAATTAAGACACCCTTCAAAAAGGGTGTCTTAATTTGCAGTCGTTGATTGGCCGAAATTACAATCTGATTACAGTCTGAAATTACAACTGAATCAACAACTGCAAATTAAGACACCCTTTACTTGTACTGAGGATAATTACACAACATCAAAACGCATTCGATGAGAAAAAATTTATTGGACGAGAAGTGATCGTATAGTTGTGTTCATTTCGCATGCAATTACAATTATTGTAATTGAACATGACAGAGAAAACGAAACAAAGGTGATATCAAAGTGACTTGAAATGTCACCGACTTAATATCCTTGGAACAATGAACTCAGGACTGCTGTTGTAAAAAAGCTAGATGAGGAAAAAAAGAAAGTTAAATCCTTTGGAGAAAATGTTTGAAAATTCACATCACAAAAGTTACGCGCGCGTACTTCCCTGAGCCCGCAAGCAGCCCTAGTGATGCGCAGAAAGCTGCGCAGTACGTTTTTCCGTTCTGAAGACAACTCGTAGTGTACCCGTGGATAGCGTTATTAAGCCTTCCAAAAACTTGAATAAAAAAAAGAAGCTGTTTACACTGAATACATCCCATATTCCTTGCCTCAGGTTAGTGAAATAATAAACCTCAAAATGTTAATGTATCGCTGATGAACTAGATCATTTTCCATTTGTGGGAAGAGTTTTTTCTCGTGAATCATGATACCCAAAAGGCGGCAAAGTCAACCATTTCTCATTTTTTCCTGGATTGGCTCAACACGCCAAGAACATGTACAGAAAACAAGTACTTTGGTCTCAGTACTGCATTATATTCTAAAGATATACAGGCCTACTGATAATGTGTCTTAATCTGCAGTTTTGACTTGGAAATTACAGTAATATAACAGGATTCTCAATTTAGAGAATGAAGAATGTTTTGCATGCTACTATGCTTACAACAGGCCCAGATTGTTTGAAAGGCAAATAACGCTATCCACCGGATAAGTCAAAGTTCATTGGATAACGTGATTTGCTTTGTGACCACTTCTCCACTGCATAACGATTTATCTGATGGATAGCATTATCCCGGCCCATGAACAACCATGCCCAGCCCATATGCCGTTCAATTTACGCGCGGTCTGAATAAGCAATGCGGAAAAGCTCTTTGTACGGGAACGATTGCTTCGCAGGGCTACTCTCAAAGTTTTACGTAAACTGGAAACCACTCCAGAGTCATTTAGCCGACGCGATATCTTGTATGAGTTTCGCTCCCAGTCCACGGTACGCTGGAGAAATTTGAAACCGTAGATTTCACTCTGAAAGCGCATTAAATGTTTTCCGTCCACACTACACCAGAGGAACTTGAAAACAGAGGTTTCACTCTGGAAACGCGTCAAATGTTTTCCGTCCACACTACGCCAAAGGAATTTGAAAACAGAGGTTTCATTCTGAAAATGTATCAAATGTTTTCCGTCCACAGTACGCCGGAGATCTTCATGCACCAGTCTTTTTTGGATACTCGGTCAGAGAAATCACGTGATTATCGTGACGTCATCGTTTTCGAAAAGCTACTTTACAAAATACTTTCAGTCCACACGAAAGCGAAACTCCAGCGTTTTCAAATTCCTGCGGTGTGAAGTGCGGTTTTGAAAATTCGGCTTTTCTTACGGATTTGTGTGAAACGGCAGGCATAACCGCGAAAATAAAGCTGCGTTATCAAATTCCCCGGCTCAGTGTGGAGCCTGAGATGTCTGAGAAAGGGTTTATTTGCTCTCGGTTGGGTCGTGAAACCGAGTATCGAAAATCACAAATTTAGCAGGCTGTTCACCTCCACAACATTTAAGAAATCTGTTCCAAATGACTGTTTTTATGTCGATTTATTAAGCAACAATGCAATCCAATTCAAGAAGTAACGTAGAAGTAACAAACCAATTCAAGAGTTACGGATGTTAAAGGGATTGATTGTTACACAGTTTACTTGCTAGCCTAGTCGATCGGTGTAAAATATGACTTCCTTTTATGTGGGTTTATTATCAGTTTAACTGAGAGTCTTATTTACAGCTTTATGCTTATAAATATGATAACAGATGATATAGAACAGACAATAGAAAGTCTCATACTAATAAAATTATACACCATCTTGAATTTGCACTTAACTAAACACAGCTGTTAGCAGCCCTCAGGGCTTCTCTTGAACAGCTCAGTTATTTCAGCAACAAAGTCAGTCAAACGCTCCAGGTTTACTTCAAATGACTCATGAGCAGTAATGACTCATGATCAGTTTACCTTTACATAAAACCAAACACAGCTGATCAGGGATGTCCGCGGTCATTTTTTTAAAACATGAAGAAAGTTCTGTTAGGTTGATCCGTGCGTAATTCCTTTATAATCAGTGTTTCTACCAGTAAGCACTACTCTTTTCAAGTGCGTTATAGACGCTTTCTGTAAGAGTGCCAGATGGAACGACGTTAGCCCTAAGCATGAAAACAGAAATTAAAATCCGTTATAAATATGACACTCAAAAACTTCCAGTCTAACTTGGCGAGTTTCAGTCACAAGTAAACACACAGCAAGTTTTTTTTCTCTGTCTAAGCACTATCTTGTATGACCAGAGCAAATTACTGAAAAGCGCCGAATTTATTCATGTACCATTCATAAAAATAATCAGTGACTAACTTTGAACAATTTCAAAAAGAAAACACACTTACTCAACTTTGTCGTTCATCGTGTTCCGTTGCATGGCGAATGTGTGGCCCGTCAGCTCGATCGTTTGTTCTCTCATGGTTGCCTCGGCTGTTTCTGCGGGCTTGCGCTTCTGTTAAAGTTTGTTGATGATTCTCACTCGGATCCAATGCTCTGTACATTTTGATTAGGTAATACAAAATTAAAAACTGTAAAATTATACACACCAGGCTGGAAAATTCTTGAGCGCGAAACATGATTTGGAAATTCGCAACGCGGTCGCACTGAAGAAAACAAAGCTATGAGTATAAAGACTACCGTTCGTCAGTTTGACTACCGTTCGCACCACTTAACAATTACTGATAGTGATATTGTGCTCATTTATTTATAGGGTTCATTTATTCATAGGGTTGTTATAGGTAAATGAACCCTATAGGTAAATGAAACGCGATTTTAGCGCTGAAAAGCACTGTTTTGCTGAGCAGAAATGGGACTGCCAAAATGTCTGGCAATCAATTCCACTAGAAAATGCTCTCGAGCACAACAACGTGTAACTGTCTTGTTAGCACGGTAAAAATTAGCGCGAAACAATTATAAAAATAACACGGCCAGTATATTTGACTCGTATTACTTCTCTGCAAGCGGTGAGTAGCTTTTCCGGTGTAATTTCTCCAGGGACCCTGATACGGTTCAATTTGCACAGAGCAAATTGACCTGTGCCTCCCTACGGTTGAGGGCGACTTTGTCGTGATGGAGCGGTCGCTAAGCCAACGATTTTGAAATCCGTGCCCAAGATAACTCATAACGGATCGAGACGAAGCAGAAATGGGCAGCCAGCGTTCGAAAACGAGCGGTTTTTGGGCGGATAAGATAAACCTTGGAGCCCGAGGCGAAGCAAGGAGAAAGAAGAATTATCGAAGGCTGCCGTGAGGCAATTTTGGCGAGCTCCGAGCATTTTAGTGGAATTTATGGAGCTTCGAGTGCGAACCGTCGGCCGACCAGGTCGCCAGCCTTTCGTTTCTCTTTAATGGCAAGCAAACCTGGAAAAGTTTAAATCGTCAAAATGGCTTTAGAACGACTTTAGAACGACTCAGCTGCCACAAAGACTTCAAAATAACACAGGCACGGTCTAAGGTAAGCTTCTTTTATTTAAATCCTTTACTACAAGTTGAATTTAGAGCGATTTTCAAACCATTTTCATACATTCTCATAAATACAAAACGTAACGCAATACTGTCACGTATGTAAATCACAAACAACGTCTGGGCCGCCTGTGAACAAAACAAACAATAAGACACAAACAGCAGTGATAAACATATTGAACTTGTTCATTTTGACTTGCCGTTTCGTATGTACTCTACATACATTTTCAAAAGTAACCGTTGAAATTTAAAACAGTTATTTATATAAAACAAAGCGGGTGAGGGGACTGGAACCTAGATTAAGCAAATACTTAACAGTAAAATATAAAATATATATATATATAAAATAACAGATTAATAAAGCATCAGCTTTTCACTTCCGACGTTGACGTTGAAAGCTGGTTGAAGTTCTTGAATAAATAACGTCTCTTTTATCTTACAATGATAGTCTGTTTTGCCCTTCGCTAAAATATCAAAATGATCCCACTTGATGTTATGTCCAGTGGCCTTGACGTGGTCAGCAATGGCTGAAGCATTGTCATTTTTAGCGAGGGCCTTAAAATGTTCGGTTTTTCTATCGTGAAGCCGTCGTTTAGTTTTGCCGATGTAAAAACCATTACAGTCCCAGCAATTTGCTCTGTAAATAACTCTGGATTGTTGTGAACGATTAATACGGTCCTTGTAAGGAAAGAAAGATTTTATACATCGAGTGCTCTGAAAAACAATCTTAAGGTTAACACAAGAGTAGAATTTGTACACACAAGATTTCAGGCGTTTAGCGACTTGGTTGCTTTGCAAACCTAAGTAGGGAAGTAGGACAATGACATCTTTCTTGGGAACAGTAGACACAGGGTTGCTATGCTGGTGTTGTCTGTTTTTGTTCAAAACATCGTTGATATGATAGTTGATTATGCCTTGTGGGTAGCCGTTCTGAAGAAGGAGTTTTCGAAGATCATTGAGGGTATACCTGCCAACTTTTTCTGAGATATAGGCGTGAGATTTTTATCCTGGGAGTGCTGAGATTTTTGAAGACGACACGATCATTTCCGAAGATTCCCGAAGAAGTCCGAAGTCTTCCGAAGACGTCCGAAGTCTACCGAAGTTGAAGTTATCGAGAAAACGCTTAGCCACAAGGACCGACGTTAGCTGATAGTCTTAGGACGCGCATAAACGCGAGCTCGCTCCCAATGCCTTTCACTTCAAAAATCAGAGATCGCGAAGTAAGGTATTGTCATTTATTCATTTTACACATGGTTTTCGTTCCTTACATGCGTCTGAGTTAACAAATTTTTGGAAATTGTGTCAAGCAAGACGGCAACAACTCACATTTTTCAATCAGGCGTGAGAAATTGGCCAGCAGGCGTGAGACTCGTGAATTTTCAACCCGCAGGCGTGAGAGTTGGCAGGTATATGAGGGCAGATTGTAACAAGGAGCCAGATGAACAAAGACGAATTTGAACATTGAATTTGAACATTGAATTTGAACAGAACAATGCAATTCCGTTTTTGGACATTCTTGTCACACGTAATCAAAACAACACTTTCATGACATCCATCTACCGAAAGAAAACTTTCACAGGTCTCTACACGAAATGGGATTCCTTCACTCCACGAAAGTACAAAATAAACCTCATCCGCTCCCTCGCTTATCGCTACTACCGTCTTTGTTCATCTGGCTCCTGACCTTGCTACAATCTATACTTTCGAGGCATAACATAAAACACCAAGGTCCTGTTCCTCGTCCGTCTCGCATGGATGATTTAAATCAGTATAATATAATGCACCAGTCAAAGTAAACCCCGACCCCCACCCCCCCCACCCCGGGATATGTGGGGCTTTAGTGGGGCTTTATCATGTTATTGGCAGCTCTTTGAGTCCCCACTACGAAGGGGGAACCGCGCGTTTTGTCCGTCTTGTCCTGAGGAATGTGGGGCATTAGCAGGCGATTCGATCTAATCCAAGATGGCGGCGATCGTTCCTGCAAGGACTTCTGGGTACATTTCAGCACATGGGATCACTCAAGATGGCGGATACAAGCCTTGACAGGTATTCGTGGAATCCGTTTTATTCTTATTCAAATCAGTACATCGATTAATTTAGGGCATGAATTAATGAGGGCAAACACTTAAATGTTGAGATGCCGATGAAGTTTTGTTTTGCTACTTCGTAAAAAGAAGTAAATTCGCTCGTTTAATAATTGTTTGCATGATTCCTTGTAGGTGGAAAGCCTTCCTACGTAATGCAGGTATAAAACAGGAGTTTGTGGAAGAATACGCTCAACTTTTTGATAAAAATCGGTATGTTTTTTTATGCATGTTAAATATTAATACGATTGCATCGAAAAATATAATCTGCCCAGGTTAATTAAGAAATGCTGCATCGGAGATTCAAAGTTATCCTGTCTGTTTATTCCTAAACGAGAAGAACAAAATAACTATTCTTGATTTACATCTGCGGTATTTATGGCGCAAAAATAAGCCGCTTTGTTTTATTGTATTATTTTATTTATCTAGAATGCAAGAAAATATGCTCAATGACATGACAAAGGAAATTCTGAAAGACATTGGCATTGTCGCAGTTGGAGACATGTTACTGATACTGAGACATGCAAAAAAGGTGGGTTTGTTTATTTTCTTTGCCAGAAAACAGAACTTTTGCCAGTCACTGAAGCGTAATTTTGACTGCCAATTTGTTGCAATCTCTCCATTTTAGCTGTCAACATCATCTGCAAGTCCTGCAATTACAGATGAAGAACAGAAAAAAGACAAAAAGGTTTGTGAAAGGGTATTTGTTTTAAAAAAGTCTTAAGGGCTCACATAGTCATGGAATATCAAAATTGCATCCCAAACCTGAAAAAGGTCTCAGTTTGTTACAGTTCAGTTGCCAGTGGGAAGAACAAAACTACAAATTTAAGATCCTTGTTAGGCATCAAGACATGAAACATTTTAACTCAAGTTGGAAACTAAGGAATAGACCTAAAAGCTATGGAAATTCACGAATTGTTTTTCCTAGTTTCTTTGTGAATCCTGTGATCATTGTTTTTCCTCCATGTACTTTTAAATTATGAAAGATAACAGCTTTTTAATTTCCTTGTACTTTTTTCCACTCCTATAGAAGTCCAACAAAATAGCTATTGCATTTGCGGTGGAGGTGAATATGGGCTGATGATATGCTGTGATGGGGAGAAATGCCCAATTCTGTGGTACCATGCTGACTGCATTGGCCTTTCTGAAGAAACTGTGCCTGCTGGGTCTTGGTTTTGCAAAGAATGTGATCAGTAGATATTGCCATCTGTTAAAAGACAACCTTTGTGAATGTTGAGCCAGATGTAACCTTAAAATAAACTGACATTGTTAAAATTTAATTCTGCTGCCTCGTGAATTTTTCAATGACAAATTAATCAGGAACATCTTCAGTTGCCCCAGGGGGTGGGGCATTTTCTTCTATTTCCTGCAAAATATTTCTCCACATGGTGGGGCATTTTTCACTTTTGGCACGCTACGAAAACTAATCCCCACCTATATCCCGGGGGGGGGGGGGGGGTCGGGGTTTACTTTGACTGGTGCATAAACCTATCGTTAACCAATAGATTCAAATATATTTGCTGAAAATCTGAACACTCCTCCGCAAGCGGTGAAAACAAAGCAAGAGTGCCAACTGATGACATTAAACTGAGAAATAAGAAAATAGATACGATGAACACAGTTTACCCTGACGTGTGGACGCTTCGTGGGTTTTAATTCGTTCTTTGAGTTTCTGGTATTATTACATTCTCCCTCCCCCCTCCAGCTTGCTGCTACAGAACTACGAGCCAGTTCTCCTCTTCGCCCTCTTCAGCTCTCTGGTACATTGATCAACAAGCATTAGACTCACAAAATTCAAAACATCGCACGTTAGTAAAATAAAACATACACAACGAGTGCCGAAACATAGTAGGCATCGGGTTCGAGAACAACCAGAAAGCCTGTTTATTTGTCGAGGCACCCAACTATAAATTTACGGAAGACGAATTTATTATCTTGGGTTAACGGGCTAAGACGGCTAACGGTGACGCGGACACCGACTTCGATTGGTATTTTAATTTTGAGGACCCTTCTGAAAACCCCTCTCAGAGATGGTGTCCTCCTCTTGAAATTTTGCGACATTCGCAGATGATTTTTTTCTGATCGAGAGCCTCTACATGCTCTGTTCACCCTCCTCTCGAGAAACAGATTTCCGTTTCTGTTACATCTAAAAATAACTGTGAGGATTGAGCATTAAGTCGGAAAAACACTGATTAGAAATAATTTCCATTCATTGCAGGTTTTATTGGCTGTTTATTAAGCGCGCTATTTTCACGACAATATACCATTTACTGACTAAATCCACGTGAAGATTCTATGTGCATCATTACAACTTAGAGGTCAGTGTTAACACACCTAAGGCATTCCAGCATTAAAGATTCTAAAGACAAAAGTTACTTCAGCAGCAACTGAATGCAGTGAACATACTAAAGAAGTGCAACTGAACGGTCAAGGATTACTTCTCGAAATGAGTCATGTTAAACCAAGTCGTCCCTTGACAGCAGATCAGGTCTAAGTCCATCCATGCATGGCCATGAATATCCGTAAGCATTTTGTGAAAGCCGTGTATGTCATCCCATTCAATTAAAGAAAGAAACCTTTCAAATTGGCGTTCATAAAACAAGCTCAATTAATCTGTGAAGAATTCCTACAAAATTGCTGCTGCGACATTAAAAGTACTACTTTTGTGTACACAGAGAAAAACGGATTACAAACACTTTCAGTAGAGTACCAGGCGTATAAAACGTCTTTGTTTCCTCTAAACAAGAGAAAAGAAATTAAAATGCATTAACGAAAGCCAATAGTTGTAAAAGAGACATTCAAAACTTTAAGCAGTGAAAATTGGCCAGCTTCCGCCACAATAGAGCACGAAACTATACATTAAACTATTTACAAGATTCCGTCCTAAGCATTGATGGGTCACTACAAGCAGGTTGTCTATGAAAATAAATGACTAACTTTCCAGTCTAAAGCATCCTTTTATCTTTTCAACACAAAAATAGCAAAAAGAAAACACACTTACTCAACCGTCGCGTTCATCGTGTTCCGTTGCATAGCGAATATGTTGGTCAGCTATATCGTTTATTCTCTCGCTGTTGCTGCTGTCTGTGCCTTCTGTTAAATCTTGTTGATTATTCATTCCCAGCTGCAATACAGCTCTGTAAATTTTGATCAAGTAACACAGGATCACAAGCTGCAAAGCAATGTACACCATGCTGCAAAATTCTCGAGTGGGAAACATGACTGATGAGTGAGACTGATGTGTTTGCAAAGCCAACAATGGAATAAATATATGTAACCAGAATAAATATAATAAATAAAAATATGATTAATTTTACCTGAGGCGCATACGTACAACACTTGAGTTAATGGCGTGCAATATATTCTTGGGCTTTTGTAAGGAGTATTCAGCATGGTTCAGATTCTTGTGAATAAACAAACTCGATTGCTAGCGGCTCCCTCTAGTATTTTTTGTATTCTTTGTCTGTTCTACTTAGCGAAGTGAAAGAGAATAGAACTATCTTTCTGATCAGCAATTTTGTTTCTTATTCTTTAGTAAATAGTTCTTTTTGCAGATTTCTTGCATCAGTGCTCTGAGCGACGGAATGACGCTGCCAGGACCCGCGATGCCAGTGAATCACTTGTTCAGGCTGAGCGCGTGTGAACTGACGTCAAAGTTAGCTCACTGATTAATAGGGGTCAGTGAATACTACTGTAGTTATAATAAAGCTCTCACGTTTCTGCACTGGGCTATTCAGCCGGTAATTATACTAGTGGTACCGGTGTCACGGAAGGCCGATTTGTTTATCTCGAGTGTGATTACAGACTGATTGCACGACAATCCCCCAATCACAACCCGCTAGCATGACGGTCTGAAGGTCACACTAGGGACTGTGATTGGTGGATTTCGATCCGATCTGTCGGAAATTTTGGAAACGTTTCCGCGGGTGTTTTGTTTTCCAAAGTCGCGTATCAACGAAAACGGTGGTAAAACATGTTTTAAAACGCTGCGACAATCGTAGCCGAACTCAGTATAGAACATACGTATTTTATGACAAATTTCTACTGAGTAGGGCACGAAGGAGAAGTTTTCTTCCGTCAAAATGGCGGACGAAGTTGTTGTTGACTGGTTCATATGAAGTCGTTTCTCGAAAAGTACGGAACGGATTAAAGCGAAAAACATCTCGTTAGAAAGTTTATTCAAAGCGCAGGACAGCTAAAATATTTTATTGCGTTTGTTAGAACCTTTTCGCTCCCTAAATCCTGGTGCAAACTTTTGCATATTTAATTTTGTAAGTGAAAAATGTCGTACGCGTGTAAATGGTCCCAAGTCATATCTTAGGCCTGTCGTAAGCTTGTCGCATGCGTCAAAATCGTACCGTGTAAATCGGCCCTAAGGCTACAGACAAAAACACAAAAGCTAGCGCCCGCGCAAGCAGCACGTTATTACAACTTTGAATGGGATAGGTTGATTTAAACTACATCTTTGAATGTCATTGGCTTATTGAACTGTACGCCGGATAACAAACTATCCAATAGCAAACTGTCGGATAATTAACAACTTCGCAAGCGAATTAGTGGAAAATAGGACTTTTTTAAACCAATCACAAGCGAGCAAATTGTAATTTTTATTATTATAAGAAAAAATAGCCTGATCGGCATCAGGTGATGTGATATTAAAACGAGCGGTATTATAGAGGTCTGATTATCCCAGTGAGATATAATAAAACGTGAGTAGTTGGCCCAGTTGGTTCAAAAGGTGGATGCCTTTTCATTGGAAAAATCACTCAGTATTCGATCAAGGTTAATGGTAATTTTTCGGCTGGATAGATTGTGAACTGATATTTATTCAATGAACATTGCTGAAGTGAAGTTTTGCTATGTTCATTCTCAATTCCAATACTTCCGTATTCCGGATTCCACACTCCGAATTCCGGAATTCGTGTTTTTGTGTTTCCCTCTTCGCCTTCGTGTATCGAATTTCGCGCTCTGGCCCGCAAATCCGCCTGTTCTGTACGCTGATTTTGCCAATTGGTCAGTTTACACACTGTACACATATAGAGGGTCTGAATTGGGGGGGATTCGCATGTCGGTTGTCGGTTAAAATTTTCGATCTTTGTCAGTTGTCGGTAAAATCCCAGTTAATTTTTTCCTCATTTTGTAGGTAGTCAGTAATATTTTCTAGCCTTTTGTCGCTAGTCGGTTAACCCTTTTCACACCCTCATGATACGTTCATAAATGACCTGAACTGAACACGAATTTAGCGTTCTCTTAACTCGTGGTTTTAACGAGGTTTTCAATCCATCAGCCTCCGGCAGTTACTTTTCAGTAGCATTAAAGAAATTAAATGGCAAGGATTAAGGGATTGTGAACGTGAACGTGAACGTGAACGTGAGCAACGGAGATGCTACAGGACGATGACATATGACACTTCGCTTAGATTCACTCCGTATCTGACGTGGTCAAATTTAAAATTTTATTAGCAAAAAGTAGTTTTCTTTTGGTGACACGCTCGAAGCAAAAACAAAAATCTACGATTTTCAATTCCTTACGTGGCTAAGCTAACCAAAAATTCGACTTTGATGTCTCTCTGAATGATAGTATACAAGTCATGGTTGAAAGATCTGCTAAGCCGGTTTCTCTCTCTAGTAAGCATTGTTTATACAGTTAAATTTTGATCCACTGCATTAGAATCCTCCGTCAAGTCAGTCATGCTATATGGCTCCGAAACGTGGCGCGCAACAAAGACCAACAGAAACAAATTACAAACGTTCGTCAACCTGTGCCTGTGCAACATCCTGAACATCAGGTGGTCAGAAATCATCTCAAACAAAGAACTTTGGTAA
>JAHPZR010005367.1:0-5000 GCA_019787425.1 Platygyra sinensis
AAAAAGAGATGACCTCGAAAACCGTTCCAAAAGGAATTATATCGTCATATGGGGTTTGCGAGAAGATGCAGAGAAGGAATACGACTCTCTAGAGCTCTTTCTGGCCCACAACCTCTTTGGAAACCATATGGGAATCAAGGGCATCGAGGTGATAAGGGCACACCGCACGAACGTTAAAGAACGGGCCGCGGCCAATTCATGTTTACCTTCTTAGGTACACGCATAAAGTGAAGATTCCAAAAGCCGCCGCTAAAGCTCTTAAAGATAAAGTTTTTTTGAGTCTCAAATATACATATCAGATGACGTATCGAAGTCGGTACGCAACGACAGAGCTAAGCTGCGAAAAGATTGTTTTTGAAAAAAATCAAAGAAAAAGAAGATGTTGAATTTGCCTTCATTCCATGGTCGGTTCCGGCACAAGGTTTCTACTGCAAAGCTGTCATCTTTTAAACTGCCGACTGACGAGTAACCGAACATTTGTATTTTTTTTGGAACTGAACTGACTGGTGTTTTTTTTTTGCAATGATGAATAATTTAGTCTCTTCCTTAGTTTGTATAAATCTTCCAAATATACGCATATCATGTAAACTGATTTTTACGTCTAAAGGAGATCTCGGCAAAAGCGTGTCTCGGAACCACAACGGTAAGTGCGCTTTCGTTATTGTGTGTAACTATTGTATGTGTAATGTTCTGTGGTTGTGTTATGTTTACTATTTCTGTGTTTATAAAATTCCACATTTCTTGCCGATTACAAACAAATCAACTGCTCAAACATGCCAATTATTATAATAAATTATTGATAAGTTATCTCATGATAATGGTTCTAATAATTTTTTCGATGGGTATTAAATTGCATGTCGTTAGCAATGTGGTTAGGAGAAGACAGGAAATGTTCTGCGGCAGTAGTAGGTTTAGATTTGGCGTCAGGGTTATCTATAGTACGGCGGTGTTCATTAAATCGGTCTTTTAAACGTAGTTTCGCCTCTCCTATGTATTGTATATAGACCTTTTTCGCTTGTACATTTTGTTTTCCCAATACAGATCATGTGATGATACTCAGGAGATTTGATCTTTTGTTTTGTTCATTAAAAAGGGTACATACAAAACAAAGGATCAAATCTCCTGAGTATCATCACATGATCTGTATTGGGAAAACAAAATGTACAAGCGAAAAAGGTCTATTACAGCGGTTACATTGATCATGTAGATGAGCTTTTTAGTGTCACAGGTCAGGTTAGATTTTGTGGGGCGCGTTTCGCCGGTGGAAAAGAAGGTATATGTAGCGAGTCCGTGAGAAATGTAGGGACAAGTAACGCAGTTTTTGTCACAACGGAAGGAACCAGAAGGAAGTTGTGGGTTGGCAGAATTAGAGGAGATTTTAGCTGTGACAAGTAAGTCACGGAGGTTGGGGGAGCGTCTGAAGACCCTGAAGGCTCCTACAGAAAATGCTGAAAAACTTTTTTGCAGCGGTTGGAAGAGAGCAACAAATTGTAATGTTTTTTTATGATGTTAGAGATGTGAGGGAGTCATGGATTAAATGTAGTTATAAAAGGTATACGTTAAGGTTCGTTGACGTCTTTGGTTTGTAAAGTAAGTCTGCGGGGGATGTCAAGCGCGTCGAATTTGTTTGGTGACGAAGTTACGGTTGTAACCTCGTTTAAGGAGGTAAGCGGTAAGTTAAGAAGCTCGAATATTAAACGTAGCGTCGGTAGAACAGATTATCGTAGACGGAGTGCTAGACTGAAAGGAATGGCATTTTTGTATGTAAGGGATGGCAAGATGAATAGAGCAGATGTTGGTGCTTGTCTGTAGGTTTTGTGTAGAGGTCTGTAGATATACTACAGATATACTACCGTCGTTAGTCAAAGAAACACTAACGTCAAGGAAAGGTATGTTAATAGAAGAGTGTGAACTGGTGAATTTAATGTGGAGTGAATGTTGTTAAGATAATCGATGAAAATTTTTAAGTTATCTAGACCTTAAATTCGGTCCAGATCATAAAAATATCATCGATATATCGTAGCCAAGTGTGGGGTTGAAATGGGGCATTTTCCAAAGCGTTGACTTCGAAATAACCCAGAAAAAGGTTAGCATAAGAGGGGGCCATTTAAGTTCCCATGGCAGTGCGGTGGATTTGAAGATAGTAGTTATCATTAAAACAGAAATTAGTCATGTCAGAAACATGCGAATGAAGTCACAGAGTGTGCCTTGAGTAGGAATGGTATTATGAGAGGAAGTACGTGAAAAATGCACACAAACATTAATACCTTCGTTATGTGGGATATTAGTATATAATGAAGAAACATCAAGTGTAACCAGTAAGGAATTAGCGGGTAAATTACCAATGGTAAGGAGTTTGTTAAGGAAGTCGTAAGTGTCCTTAACAAAGGACGGCAGTTTATGGACTAAAGGTTGAAGTTGGTAGTCAACGAAGTGGGACAGGCGTTCAGTGGGATGGCTATTAGATAAAACAATAGGGCGTCCTGGAGTACCCGGTTTACGTACTTTAGGTAGAATGTAAAATCGTCCTGGTTTAACGTCGGACTGTATCGGGTATTGTCTCGTTTTGTAGTTTATGAGTTTGTCCTTATGCATTCTGTTAACGTTAACAGTGACACGTTTTTGTATGTCGGCAGTTATGTCTTCGTTTAGGCGTCGGTAGAATTTGGTGTCAGTAAGTTGTCTGTTCCATTCGTCGATGTACCAAGTTTTGTCCATAACAACAGTACCGGAAACTTTGTCAGCGGGTTTTATAATTATATCTTGTCGTTGTTTAAGTTGGCGTATGGCATGTCGTTCTGTAGCAGTAAGGTTGTCGTGAATAGTTTTAGGTTTGCCCGTGGTTATGTCAAGTTTAACAGCGTCTTAAAAGGTGTTAAGAGCTCGTTCTCTGTCGTTAGGGGGGTTCCGAGTACTTTTGTTATGGAAAGCAGTGTCGTGTTCGTTGGCTGTCGGGGTATTGCTGTTTTCGTCAAAAAAATACTCGGCAAGTCGTATGCGTCATGAAAAGTCGTAAATGTCGGCTGAAACTTCTGACCTGTGCTAAGTGGGTTTTGTCTGTTTTCTCCTTCAAATTTTACATTTGACTGTAAGGGCTTTCATTTAATTAAAAAAGTTGAAAATAATTCAATATGATTTTTGAACTGGCACGCAGAAGAAAATTTAGTGGTGAACAATAAAGACAACAGAGTGTTTCTGTCTCGGAACTATCGATCTCATAGTTGCCCCTTGGAAATTTGATTTTCTTAAAACTAGCATATTTGTTCAATTAAGAACATCAAATTTCCGCGAGGCAACTATCAGCCCACAGAAACACTCTATTGTTTAAACAGTCTCTCTCTATGGATTAACACTACGTCACGTCACCTGATCAATTTAAACCAATAAGAATCGGAGAAAATTTATTAGTGGTGAACTATAATGGCTGATAGTATATGAGTAGCCAAGCCAATCAGATTGCAACAACAGCATTGGTTTACAAGAAGAATTCTTCTAATTATATTTAGTAGATCTACCATTAGAGCAGTTTTCCCTTCAGGTAATTTGCATTTGCTTTAATTTTGGGTTAGTGCAAATAAATGCTGTTGTTGATGTTACACTTGAAAGGATTGACTAAAAGAGATAATTCCCATTTTGTCATGCAATCAGGAGTAATTTAAGCAAAATTAACTAATTGTGTCCCGCTCCCAGATGCTTTTTTCTACTTCATGCCTGCTAAATGTATACACTTTGAGCTGCAATATGTTTGATTAGCTGTCTAGTTTCTTCTGTGATTAACCAGAGTGATTACACTAGTAAATTGGTTTTACTACCCTCAACAGTTATTAGAAACTGCTCCATTAAATTGTAGTAATGTGGTACATGTAGCAGGCATGAAGTAGAAAAAAGCATCTGGGACACAATTAGTTAATTTTGCTTAAATTACTCCTGATTGCATGACAAAATGGGAATTATCTTTTTTAGTCAATCCTTTCAAGTGTAACATCAACAACAGCATTTATTTGCACTAACCCAAAATTAAAGCAAATGCAAATTACCTGAAGGGAAAACTGCTCTAATGGTAGATCTACTAAATATAATTAGAAGAATTCTTCTTGTAAACCAATGCTGTTGTTGCAATCTGATTGGCTTGGCTACTCATACACTATCAGCCATTATAGTTCACCACTAATAAATTTTCTCCGATTCTTATTGGTTTAAATTGATCAGGTGACGTGACGTAGTGTTAATCCATAGAGAGAGACTGTTTAAACAATAGAGTGTTTCTGTGGGCTGATAGTTGCCTCGCAGAAATTTGATGTTCTTAATTGAACAAATATGCTCGTTTTAAGAAAATCAAATTTCCAAGGGGCAACTATCAGATCGATAGTTCCGAGACAGAAACACTCTATTGTCTTTATTGTTCACCACTAAATTTTCTTCTGCGTGCCAGTTCAAAAATCATATTGAATTATTTTCAACTTTTTTAATTAAATGAAAGCCCTTACAGTCAAATGTAAAATTTGAAGGAGAAAACAGACAAAACCCACTTAGCACAGGTCAGAAGTTTCAGCCGACATTTACGACTTTTCACGACGCATACGACTTGCCGAGTATTTTTTTGACGAAAACAGCAATACCCCGACAGCCAACGAACACGACACTGCTTTCCATAACAAAAGTACTTGGAACCCCCCTAACGACTGAGAACGAGCTCTTAACACCTTTTAAGACGCTGTTAAACTTGACATAACCACGGGCAAACCTAAAACTATTCACGACAACCTTACTGCTACAGAACGACATGCCATACGCCAACTTAAACAACGACAAGATATAATTATAAAACCCGCTGACAAAGTTTCCGGTACTGTTGTTATGGACAAAACTTGGTACATCGACGAATGGAACAGACAACTTACTGACACCAAATTCTACCGACGCCTAAACGAAGACATAACTGCCGACATACAAAAACGTGTCACTGTTAACGTTAACTGAATGCATAAGGACAAACTCAT
>JAHPZR010005367.1:7500-12500 GCA_019787425.1 Platygyra sinensis
TTGTGGTTCCGAGACACGCTTTTGCCGAGATCTCCTTTAGACGTAAAAATCAGTTTACATGATATCCGTATATTTGGAAGATTTATACAAACTAAGGAAGAGACTAAATTATTCATCATTGCAAAAAAAAAAAACACCAGTCAGTTCAGTTCCAAAAAAAATACAAATGTTCGGTTACTCGTCAGTCGGCAGTTTAAAAGATGACAGCTTTACAGTAGAAACCTTGTGCCGGAACCGACCATGGAATGAAGGCAAATTCAACATCTTCTTTTTCTTTGATTTTTTTCAAAATAATCTTTTCGCAGCTTAGCTCTGTCGTTGCGTACCGACTTCGATACGTCATCTGATATGTATATTTGAGACTCAAAAAAACTTTATCTTTAAGAGCTTTAGCGGCGGCTTTTGGAATCTTTACTTTATGCGTGTACCTAAGAAGGTAAACATGAATTGGCCGCGGCCCGTTCTTTAACGTTCGTGCGGTGTGCCCTTATCACCTCGATGCCCTTGATTCCCATATGGTTTCCAAAGAAGTTGTGGGCCAGAAAGAGCTCTAGAGAGTCGTATTCCTTCTCTGCATCTTCTCGCAAACCCCATATGACGATATAATTCCTTTTGGAACGGTTTTCGAGGTCATCTCTTTTTTTCTCAAGTTTGATCAACTCCTTGCGGGACGCTTTCTCTGCAATGTCGCTTTTGACTTCAGTGACTTGTTCTTCCAAAAGACCGTAGCTCTGCTTCAAATCTTTAACGTCATCGGCGGTCATCTTCTGACTTATTTCGAGGTTCTCTAGTTTCTGAAGAATGGAGTTCAACTTTACTTCTTGTTCGGCTTCGCCTTTAACAAGTCGTCCATCTTAGCGTCCATCTTGGTCAGCACAGCGTCGAATTTGCCTTCAGTTGCTGACAATTCGCTCTCTTTTTTGGATTTAGACCTAGTTTTAATACTCATTCGCCTCTTCAAGGTAAAAAGCACAAAAAGAAACGGGTTATCACGTTTTAAGAGCGCATTTCAAACCAATTTTTAGGAGAGAGCTCGGACACGTCCGTTCACCTCGATGTCATCACCAGACCTTGTTTCTTTTTCTTCTGTAGCCTGCCGAGGTCATTTGTTTCATTTAAATCTCCTAAGTAGAGTTTGATAAAAGATGTTCACATTCAATTTTCAGCTCTCGTGGATATTTTTTTGACCGAATCGTCGGTTCGTCCTCCTTTGTTGGGTTAACAAGATCAAGAGAGGTCACAAATAGAATCCTAATTAATTCCAGTTTCGTTCGATTTTGCTGAAATTTTAACATGTAGCTGGATTGTAAAGGAATAGATTTTACTACTGCCGATGTGTGGTAGGTATTAACGCTAAAGAGATATATCACGTGACTTTGTAATCAGAGATTTTTGTTAACCCCGACGGCAAAAAATATCTGGAAAAGGTCATTTCATCGACGATTCAGCTGAATTTCTAGCGAAAAACCAGAGTCTTCGGGTGGCAAAAGATCTTTTTCAAGAAAGCCAAGATTCACTTCGGGGAGCAACTAATCTCTATCGAGAGAGCCAAATATTTTGTTTTCGCTCTGGATGCGTTAGATGCGTTAATGCGATGCGTTAAATACTCTCAAGTTGTAATAAACCATAGTTTCTGGTGCTTCATCACGAGGAAACGACGAGTTATGAAGTAACCTTTGCACCCTTGAAGTACAGGCATTGTAATTTTCTCCTCATACGTTTTGTTCACTACAAGTTTTTATACCATACAAGTTTTTTGCTAAAATATATTTGTTCATCACGGCGCGGTTGCACCTATCTTAAATAAATTGGTCTTTAGTTGTGAGTAATTTCTAGTGTCGTTGTTTCACGGCGGTTAAGTAATAGCAGGCCGCGGCAGTAAGCTACATGCAGTCATCGACTGGCTATTTTTTTCTTATTTTGTCCCAAAAAAGGGAATGTAGGAATTATAATGTATCATGAATATAGGTGATTTTCTTCATTTCAGTGTTCATTTCGGCTCAAAGAAAGTTCATCTCAGTTGTCATGGTTGTCATTGATTTCTTTATGAAATAAATGTATAACTTTGCAACACTCATACAGTTCTGTAAACACGATCCTGCAACGCTGCAACAGTTCGGGCACGAAATTCAGGAAAGAGCCGGCAATTTGCTCGCATGGCACGAATTTTTAATATCGTAGTCAGTAGATAGTCAACTAAATTCATGTCACTCACTATTTGGATAAGGCGATATCGTACATGGACACGTAAAGCGACTTGCCATCACGTTTAGCATAGTTTGGTAGACTGAGCATGATCCCAGGCGGTGCCACGAAAACTCAGACCCCTCAAAATTAAAAAAAAAGATTTAAATATGTACTCTTCTCTCGCAATGTTCATAGACAACAGCCAGAAAGGAACGAGATATTTATCTTTTCCCGTTTATCGCTGTCCCGTCGATCAAACAGTGCATGAAGAAGTAAAACCCCCGAAAACCTCAGACCCAGTATGCGAGAGTCAGACAACGTACACTGTAAGCGTGTTCTGAGAGAAATAGGGGGAAAATGTACACCAAATTTTCGTTCTTAAAATTGTTTTCAAAACAATTGCTTACGCGCTTGAAAAAGCGTCAAATCTTCCACAATGTCCTTTTGTCTGAGTTTTATGGTAACGCAATTCTCAGAGGCAACAGCTATGCCCTAAAGGAGCGAGATGTTTTATCTTCTCCAGTTTGGCGCTGTCGCCAGTGGCAGATCCAAACTTTGAGCTAAGGAGGGGGCCCGGCTTAAATTGACTTTCCCAGCCAGCTTTTCTTCCTACATAAATGTAGTTGACAGGCTTGTTAATTACTTTTTTCTCACCTCAGATTTTTGATGATTTGCCTCTCAGTTTTTACTCCTTTCACCTTGGTACGGATTGAGTAACAAATGTTGTGATATGATATCACTGTTCCTTTGTCAAAACCTGATTCCACTGATAATGAACAGCTTATATTTGAATGTTTACAGGCAGTGCTATTATAAACCTCATGATGGTTTTCATGGCTTTCTTTATCATATAATAATGGAGTCCTTCCACTGTAGGAATTATCACTTTCCTGTCAGACATAAAACAATCAATTGTGAAAAAAATTATACTGCTTTTAACAATAATAATAATAATAATAATAATAATAATAATAATAATAATAATAATAATAATAATAATAATAATAATAATAATAATAATAAATAATAAAAATAATAATAATAATAATAATAATAATAATAATAATAATAACAATTTATTTATTTCACATAATCAGTAAAAATACACATTGAAAAACGAAATTAAGAAGTCAAAAAAACAATAAGGATACTTATACAATTTTGATGAATAAAATACCTCCATCCTATTATAATTACTTTACATGGTGAGTGGTGTTTGTCCCTTTTTTGATGAAACCATTAAAAATTTGGATAAATACAAACTCTAATAATAATAATAACAATAATAATAATAATAATAATAATAATAATAATAATTATTATTATTATTATTATTATTATTATTAGTATTATTATTAATGATTATTTCATTAATCATATTGTGAAGTATGGAATATAAGCATCATTAATGGAAAAAATGAACTGCCAAGTACTAAAAGAGAACAAAAGCAGACAGTAACTGTTACTGAATTTTGAAAAAGCAGATTTAAAAAAAAGAAACAACAACACTGTGAGGACTTAGTGTATTGCACAAACGTATACACTATACAACTTTACAATGACATAGTTAATTACATTCCTGGCTCTCTTTAAACAAAATCTCTGTACAATTTAAAATTCACTTTAATATTCTATTGTCTTTTTCTCCTTCTTTTCAAACATCTTAAGGGTTGACATCATATAGCCGGGCATATAGCTTGGTGGTAGCATGGGGCTGATAAAAGCCATGTCAGGCTAGTAAATTTCATATTTTCTCATTCTCTGCAACTGCCTTTTGTCCAAAATAGATCATCACAGAGTGGGTAATTTATATGTTATTTTCTTCCCGTTGTTACTCATTATTAGTAAATCCTTGAGATGAAAACAACCAAAGTGCTTATTTCTAATTTAGGGTCTGAGAATGAGGCCAGTCCACTGCCCAGTTTCCAAGATATCATATGGCATCACTCCAAAATAGAAATTTTCAACTGCTTATATTAAAAGGTGGGAAAGCCCTGTTCTCTGATCAGTCAGGGACCATGCCTATACAGTATAAAAAGGTGATTTAATTTTAATTGGCCAAGTGCAATATTTTAAACAATACCCTAATGGCTAAAAATATTGGCTTTCCATCCCTTACAGACACTGATATCCTGCAATCAGCCTCCAGAGGCAAGGATAAAAGATTGTTCTACCAAGCTGACAAGTGCAGAGAAAAGAAGGCAGCAAGTGAAGCAAGTAGAGCAAGATGGGGTGAGATGGGGCCTGACTAGACGTTCTTTTGATCCTGCTGTTATAAGAAAAATATTGGCTTTCCATCCCTTACAGACACTGATGTCCTGCAATCAGCCTCCAGAGGCAAGGATAAAAGATTGTTCTACCAAGCTGACAAGTGCAGAGAAAAGAAGGCAGCAAGTGAAGCAAGTAGGGCAAGATGGGGTGAGATGGGGCCTGACTAGACGTTCTTTTGATCCTGCTGTTATAAGAAACAGAATCTGGTATCATGATTGGTTAAATCAATGATTGTTGACAACTTTGAGATATATTTTTGACAGATATTTAGGTCCAAATGACTTCTTGGGTTCATGACATTTGTGCATTTGCGGTTCTCTTTTTCTTTTTGATCTCTCAACTTTTCTTTTCTTCCCATGTGATTCTAAAGGGTAACTGTAAATGTAAATCTGATTTATGGTGGACATGCACTTAATTAGCTTAATTAGCACTGAGCATTAGCTAGTTTGCAAGCATGCCACTGAAACAAAGGAAACAGATATTTCAAATAAACATAACATGGTTAAAAATCCCAACTGGTAGGAGGCAGACCAGTTGGCTAT
>JAHPZR010005367.1:17500-32500 GCA_019787425.1 Platygyra sinensis
CGACTAAGCTGAGTTGTTCAAAATGCATGTATTTTATTAGAATTGAAAGCTGTGTATTTTCGGACTTATCACATTGTACGAACGCCCTGCTCGTGCTGAAATCGAGCTTTTAATCGGTGCTATTTTGATTTGTGGTTGGAATTACAGATAAGTTTTGGGAGATGTAAGATCGACACAAGAGATGGAAATCATTGTCATTGATCAAGCCTTTGTCGTATGAAAGAAGATTAAAGTCGAAAGTATCCATTTTTGTGAAGACACGTTGATAGTGAACACCCCGTTGACGTACAGCGAAATCTTAATTTGTTTGAGGTTTACAGAGGGAACGGAGTTGTCAGCCTAGTCCCTCACGCCGAATTAGCCGTACTAGCAGCCCGCCATAGTGCATCTTGAAGGGGACCTTACGCATATACGACGGCGACGGCGAGGACGACGCCTAGTAAAAAATGTGTTTCTACCGTAGAATTCCGAAAGTAACGGCCCCCGTTACTTTCGAATTTTGCCGGCAAAAGGGGCCGCTACTTACGCGTAGCCGTTACTTTCGGGTAGCCGTTATTTTCGGACAGGTAAAAAACGTTTGTAACTCGCATTGGTCTTAGACAAAGAGGGAACGTATAATGAAATTTAAAAGTCATTCTATTTTGGGCATATTCCTGCAATGTAACGTAACCACATGAACAAACAGTAAACAAAACAGACGACATTAAGGGTACGCTATACGCAAACGATCATTAAAACTGTACAGTACATTTTGAGTCTTAACTGACAAATTAATTTCAATTAAGTGTTGTAGCGTTCACAAGTTTCACTCACAGATTAAATCATGCACAAAAGATTCTTAAAACGTTCTTCAGTCAAGCAGGTGCATGTGCTCCAAGATTTAAATGAGAATTTTTACAAGTTTTAGTTTTCTAATCTGTATACATTGAAACATAGTCACGTTTTCATGACATACTTTTGGTGTTTTTCTTGTTTGAGTAACTTCCCAAAGAAGAGATAATATATAGGTTTAGGCCAGCCTAAAAGCGTAGCTCCTTGGCCGGGTTGTCTAGTGCCCGATTAAGTTAACCCAGAAAAGGTAGAATTTTGATTTGAGTTTTGTAACTTTGCGGTGAGGTTTTCTGTTTATTGTTTGGCTTTCTGCAGTTTGAGTTTCATAATCGCAAAACACGTCTGTATAGAGGAAAATTATAATTTGAATAAATTTTAATCCTGGGCTTGCGTCAACCGGCTTTCAAACAACCCTGCCCTGTGTTCAACAAGCTACGAATTCGTTCAATTCCAAATAGAAATACGAAAAATTAGCCGTTGCGGTTCACGTTCTCCAAACAACGCTGAATTTGGTCATTTCAGGTTGTTGTTTTGCAGAGGACGGCAAAGAAATGTACCAAGATTTATTACGCACGTGCATAGCTATTCTTCCTTTCATTAAACCTTTTGTTTGGTGACGTTCTCGTTGCCGTTGCCGTCGTATTTTGCGTAAGGTCCCTAATGACTACGGCGACGACCCGGACGACGCCTTGTAAAAATGAATTTATATTTTACGTTCGAATTTCGCAACTCTGCAAATCTTTTCAGTGCGCCTATTAATCTAAAAACTTGCCGAGGCTAAACATGCGCCGACAGCGTTCAATTCCAAAAGAAGATACCAACACTTAGCCATTGCGATTCTCGTTCTCCAAAATACATAGAACTTTTACAGTGTGTGCAAGGTGACGTCATCAAATTCTCAACTCTAAACTAATGCACTTGTCATCGGCTTCTCCAAGGGGGGGGGGGGGGGGACCCCGCGCTGATGTGGGGACTTTGCTAATTGTGCATTTCAAAGTTCTTGTATTTCCCCACCCATGGGGGATTTTTTTCTTGCAAAGTCCTCAGTATTTGGCGAAGCCAAGCACCCAACTGGATTTGAAGATGCACTTCAGAACTTTATTTTGTTTTTTTGAACAGTTAGCAAACACTCAGACTTTGCATTCTGATGAAAATTGAACTTTAAATATTTTGTCTTGAATACTACATTAGCTGCTCGCAGTCTGGTGAAAATTTCAACTTTTCTTCCCGTCCTGAATCCCTCAGATTCGGTTTGAAAATCTATCCAGACTGATGAAGAATGTTATGAAAAATTGTTGCTTGACTTGGAAGGTTGTGTGTTGTATGCTACTTTGTGCATATTTAATTACTTTTGCATCAAAGTGACTAGGCAGTTTTACGTATGATGCTGTAAATATTTTTATGCTGTAATGTTACTTTATTTAGTTGAGCCGGAAAGTTCTAGAACTAATATGCTGTAAAGTATATAAGTGGAGCAGTGTAGCTTTTAGAAGGAGAGTGATTTTTAGATTGTATGTTTTAGAACAGAGTAGGTGTTTACTGAAGTGTGACAAAGGTCGCGTGTAACGTTTGGCGGAGGCTGTGTTTGTTGAAGTGTGACGAAGGTGGCATGTACATTTGGCGGAGGCCGTGTTTGTTAAAGTGTGAGAGAGGTTACATGAATATTTGGCAGAAGCCGTGTGTTTATACAAGTGTGACGGAGGTCGAAGTATAATTTACAAGGCAAGCCTAGCGTGTGCTTGTTGTGAAGTTTTGTGTGGAATTTACTACGTTTGTTTGGATTAAACAACCTTGTTGCTGTTCCAACAACCCTGCATTCTGTTTAGACTGCAAACTACCTGCCACTCCAAACAAAGAACTCGCAACAAAGAACAAGGGAAAACACGCTATCATGATGGTTCATTGCTGCTTCTAAACACAATAATATATACACAGGGGAATTTTAAAGTTGCTTATGCCTACAAAACACGTACGAATTTTTGACGGACGCTCTGTTTGATAGACAAAAAACAATGGATTTTAAAACATATTTTCTTCTTCTCCTCCGCCATCTTGCCATCGATTGAGCGAGCTATCGATCGTTCCCAGTCTGCTCTCGGTTGAACAGAAGCGAAGTCCCCACATTCTCCCCGGGAGTAGTGCATTCAAAATCTAAGTCCCTCATTTCCCCCACCACAAGGGCAGAAATTTGTTGCAAAGTCCCCATAAAGTCCCCGTATTCCCGCACATCAGCCCGGGGTTCCCCCCTCGGGGAAGCCGATGACAAGTGCATAAAGAGCCACTAAAGGTTTTATCCTCATCAGAAATAAGAGGCACTAAATTTATACCTGTTTACAACTTTCCAGCTCAGTGGCGTCCTTCGTTTGGAAACCAGCGCATTTTGAATTTCGAAGTTATCGCCGTGCGTGACATAAAGTTCAGATAGCGTTTGTCGAAAAATATACACTTAGCTACACTTATCTCGTGATTTTCAGCAATTTGAGGAGTTTTTATTAGCAAAAGTGCTTTGTAAATGGGTTTTTGGCTCGGTTGAGAAAATGAGTCCACTAGATAGCCAAAGTAACAACAACAACAACAACAACAACAACTTTATTGACCCTTACACTTGACAGAAATTAAATTAACATGAAATAAAAATTAAAACTGAAAGGGTGTTGGCTTCCTAAAATAACTAAAAAATTAACAAGGTTAGGAAGCCAAATTACATATAATAAATTACAATATTAGGGTCGGAACACACACACACATACATACACATAAAATAACGATACATAACGAAATTTACAAGTCATGAGAAGAAAGAAAAAATATATAAATATTAAGTTCCAGATGTTCACACCATTTACCGTCCGCCATGCTGGAGGACCAAAGAGGTCCTCTAACATGGCGGTTCCATACTAAGCTCTATAATTTTGCGCGAAACATCTCGACGAATATCTCAACTTTGGGACAACACACACACCTTAAACTTGGAGAGCTGTCTTCTCTATTTATCGTCTACATTAGAGTTTAAGCATGACGTTTACGGCAGACGGCAAACGGCAAAGATTATCTCTGCTTTTCTATTCTTTTCTTGTAATCCTTAAAGAAATCATACAAAAATAAAGTAGCATCCCTTACTATTCACTGCAAATACGAATATTTTGATTTTACTGTACAGCTGAGCTAAAGACAAACGGCAAAAGTTTCATTTTTGCCGTTTGCTGTTTGCCGTAAACGTCATGCTTAACCTCTCTAATATTACAATTTCTTGACTTTATCCACTGCATGGTTTTTGATTTTACTTTTTATTGCGTGGCGATGCACACACTCTATATTAGTCATTTCACGTAGTAGGGACCTTAAGATCCGACGACGGCGGATTTCTATGACGGCGAGCGGAAGTTGAAAATATTTGCCTGCACATTTCCGGTAGCCGTCGCGCGAGGTTTCCCGCCGTAGCTGTGTTGTCTGCGCGTGACGTGCAGTGTTCCCGTTCAACCCCGTTTTGTCTAAAACGTGAGTAAATTTCTCTTATTCTAAGGCCATTTCAAAGGAATTTATCGAAGATTTTCAATTTGTAATGAAGTGACATTTTTTCTTAGCTTGTGACAATTGTAAATAGGTTGAACTCATTTAAAGGCGAAAATTGACTGAAGTTTTTCTCCTCCTCCACGTCGGACAAACAATAAATTTACCCGCTCGGAAAAACTACGGTGAAGGCATATGAAAACGAGGTGTTAAATGGAAGTTTAGTAATGCAGGAAAACTGCTAGTGAAAGTGTAGTTTTCCTGGCGTTAACCTTCAACATGTACACCCATAAATGATCGGACAAACAATACATTTACCCGCTCGGGAAAACTACGGTGAAGACATAGCAAAACGAGGTGTTAAATGGAAGATTTCTAATGCAGGAAAACTGCTAGTGAAAGTGTAGTTTTCCTGGTGTTAACCGTCAACATGTAAACCCAGAAACGTCGGACAAACAAGACATTTACCTGCTCGGGCAAACTACGGTGAAGGCATATGAAAACAAGGTGTTAAATGGAAGTTTTACCAATGCGGGAAAATTGCTAGTGAACGTGTTGTTTACCAGGGCCCGGTTGTTCAAAACCCCGATTAAACTAACCTCCGATTAAGCCTAATCGTCGATTAAAACCACTAACACCGGGTTAGCTAATCGGAGGATTTGAGAACGTTGTTCAAAGCCCGATTAGAGGGCAGATTAGTTAATCGCTGATTAACGGTTAGTACGTGGTGTAAAAACCACTTATATTGTCTCGCTAATCGACAGTTAATATCCCATAATGCAATTTCCCGTGAGTAAGCACTGTGATTGTTTTCAATATGGCGTCCGTGTTATGAACTGCCAGTGAAACGGTGGACTTGTCTACTCCAGTTGTATCGCCGATAACTTGCAGTAAGACACCACTCGCATAAAATTGTAGTGCTATCAGCACTTGGTCGATTGGTTTCAGAGTGTAATAACAATTCGTTTCCCTCTGTAAATCTGCCTCTATGAGGTTTGTATTGTATTCAATTGAGGTTTTGCCAAATCTATAGCAAGTGTGAAGCTTTAATTGCTGTAAATTAGTATGCTATCGTTATATTGATAGATTCGTGCTCGTCTTTGTCTCACGCAAGGAAGGCCAAACAACAAGTCGGCCTTTTTTTTCAATATTAATCGGCCGATTAGCGACTTAATCTTGCTTCGGAGGTGTATTAAATTTAACCCGCCGATTAGAGTCAGATTAGCGTTAATCGGGCTTTGAGCAACGCAATCTAATCGCAGATTAAATTTTAATCGCGGATTAGCATATTTAATCGGGGATTAGCGCTAATCGAGGTTTTGAACAACCGGGCCCTGGTGTTAACCGTCAGTATTTAGACTTGGAAAACCTCCTGCAAACACTGCATTTTAAAATCCGCTCGGGAAAACGAAAGAAAACGCAATGGAAAACAAGGTGTTCACCGGCGTTTTTCAAGAGCATGAAAACAACGAATTAGCCTCATGTTTTCTTGGCGTTCACTCAAGGAAAACGCCGAATTAACAGAACGTTTCCCGATATTAGAAAACGGACGGTTAATCCAAGATTTATCTGGTATTCACCGTTTGGGAAAATTAACGGTAAACGAGGGTTTTATTGCCGTGTTATCCAAGTTTGTTGAAGCTAAAATCATCGACAAAAGCAGTTGAGACACTCCCCGAAAAAGACCTGTTTCGTTAAACGCGCGAGTTTTTCAATCTCCAGTTTTGACATTTCGACTCCCTCTCCCCTTATTGAATGTTGTAACCACGTGAAAGTGTCCACGGAGCGTATTGCAACTAGGGAACTTAAGCAAACCATGACGACAACGGCAACGGGGACGTCGCTAAACAAAAGATTTAATGAGCACGACAATAGCTGTGCACGTACGTCATAACTCTTTGTACATTTCGTTGCCGTTCTCTGCCAAACAACAACGTGAATTGTTATTCCTCCCAACTCAAATACGTTTCCTGATTGGAGGAGAACGTGTCACGTGCCATTGGTCAAAACTCAATGATGCCCTGGGGCGAACAAAACTCAAAGACGCCCTAGGCAAACAACACCTTGAACTTTGGACTCGCACGTGATCAAGTTGTGCACCTTGAAACCGCGGGAAATTTGTATAGGAAATCAGTCTGTTCGAGAAACAATTAGGGATTAATTGTACGCGTGAACAGATCGGACTTTTTAGTAATTTCCACGAGTGGCTGCCGCAGCCACGAGTGGAAATTAGAAAAAGTCCGATCTGTTCACAAGTACAATTAATCCCTAATTGTTTCGAGAAAGAAGACCGATTTCCTTTTAATAATACGGCAACCGTGAATACAAGCTTCTGGCTGACGTCTTTTTGCTATTGAGGGATGCTAGAATGAAGCAACGGTGTGATAAAATATGTTAGTTTAGTCTTTAAGTTTCTCAACAATTTGCGCCAAAGTTCTCCATACGATATTATTTTTCTTTCGAAAACGAGCCACATAGACGAGCAAGTTCCAAGTTTGTAACATTAAGTTCAATTTCATTGGCTTTGAAGCTGTCAAAACTCTGAACGCATGAGCGACTTTTTGATGAATAATCAACATGTACAGGAAAGAAAATGCACGTCGAAACCAGTCGAGACGGTATCAAAAGCGTTTTATTTATTGACAAAACTTGCGTGAAATCTTTTTAAGAAAAGTTTACAGCCTTAATTTAAACTATGACATGGAGCTAAAGATACAAGGACGAGTTCATTCGGGAAAACTGAGGATAACTGTGCAAAGACAAGTGAAGTTGAAATGGGAAGACTAGTTCAAAGTGACCGGTGTGTTCGTCAACGAAGTTTGTCAGTTTTTAAGATTTTCAAACCATGGACTTAAATTGCTTTGCTTGGTCCGCGCCTCATGAATTCTTCAGAAACGCCAGCTGGACATTTTTGTTACTAGTCGCCTCCTTTCTTGGAACGACCATCCTTCCTTGAATTAGATATTCTCATCTTCGTAGGGCTTGACTCGGCAAACATGACATATAGTCGCGGCCATTTTCATTCTTTGCAGACTTGAAGCGTTCACTGCGCGAGTTGTAGTCTTCTTGCCTTCCTCTTAAACCAAAATGTTGAGTCACTAAGTACCAAGTTGTGTTTAATCGACAAGCCGATCCCGACTCTGGCTCGCAGCTGCCGTCTTTCTTCTTTAACTACTTTAATTCGGTGTAGAAATCTCCGAGAACCTCTTCAAGATGCTCAAGCGAGAGATTTTCAATGCAGCCTTTCGGATTTTTCCTCTCGGTAGCTCACTCCAAATATCTGCGTAGCTAAGTTTTGGTCGATTTTGTTTTTGTTTTTATTTACTACTGCTTCTTCATACAAAGCATTTCTTGTTTGTCGTCAACGGCAAACTTGAATTTATCCGATCAAATGCAACCGATACAATTAAAATTTAATTGTTCAGCTATCGATACAATTTGGGATAAATTGATCAGCTTCCAACCAATGAGAAGCGAGTATTTACGGTAGCAGTATTATTAGTGTACTAGTCGGCCTGATGTTGAAAAGCCATTGAAGTAGGACAACGTTTCGCATTAGAGACGGCATTCATTATTCAAGAAAAGGGATTTATAGTCGCAAAAACATATCGTGCAGATTAACAAAAGGGAAAATATGAACGTTTTGTGTCTCCAAGCTTTTGGTTTGGCGCCAAAAATGGGTTGCCCACGTTCGTCAACTCGCTCGTCGATTGCCGTCGCCAGGTAGGAAAGTATTTGTGTAATTTAAAACAAAATATGCTGCTCCTGATCAAATCAAACCCAAAATGCTCGAGTTAAGCATTAGAAGACGCCAAAGCAACTTTAGTACTGTCTATATTTTTTGTTAGCTGCAAAGAAAAAGACTGTTATCGTGATTTTTCGATAGGACAGGTTGGTTTTGGCAGCCGCTCAATTTTGGCAGTACGGCCAGTGTATGCAATGGCGTCAAGCGAATCATTTTTTTTTCGGAGCTATCGATAAAAGAGATGTTTTTTTGAAATTACGAAAGGGGGCCGATAGAAAGCGTTTGTTTTTTTCAAATGTGTCAACACTTTTGTCCATGATTGTCTGGAATTGCCTTTCAGCGAAATTAAATAGAAATTGTACTGTATATGTGTAGAAAATGCTGAAATACCATACAAATTGCAGTAGGAACCATCTATTTGTAGTTTAGGTCAGGATTATGAGGCTTCAGGTAATTCCCCTGAAATAAAAGTGACAACAGATTTTCTTTTAAACTTTGCCCACTGAATATTTATCATATAAGAACTTCAATTTTGAAATGAAAAAGGGGAGGTCCCTATGCTCCTTAAGGAGCACTGACGCATTGAAAATGCCCCATTTTGGCATTTTTTAATGCTTGTTAGAAGAACGTTTTCCCAGTAATAGTTGTAAAATCTTTGTGACTGAGACTCATAAGAACACGCATTAAAGTACATTCAACACATTGTGTCGGACACAAATAACTTTTTTTAAGTTTGATTTAGACAGAAAGCTGAATTTTTGATTAAATTTCAACCAAATTTCTTGACATGGTTACCAAACGGCAAAATAGAAAAGACCATAGTGTATCTGCTATTTTCCTTATTTATTCAATTTTCAGCAATAAAAATCAGATCAGTAATCTTTTCTCAAGCAAAGTGTATGATAAGTTGATTACAACGAATGGAAAAATGTTGGGGTGAGTTATAAGCATTTTCCAACTAACAGAGCTCAAAATCAAGGCGAATCCGCTATGTTTTTGATATGCGAGTGCACGAGGGCGAGCTAAATGACGCCATAAATTATACGCAGAAAGGATGACGTTTCTGGGGCTCGACCAAGCGCTTGTGCAGTCTCTTGCCCAGTGACCGAACTTTAAGCATCTGAAGCATCGTGCGCGATCCATGTAAGCCTCTCTGCCGCCTGGAAATAATAGGGAGTTTTAGCAATGACGACGGCGGCGGCAGGAGTGACCTTTAGTAAAAAATGAATTTATATTTAACTTTCGAATGTCACAACTCTGTAAATCGGTTCAGTGCACTTATCAGTCTAAAAACTTGCTCAGGCTAAAAATGCACCAACAGCCTTCAGTTCCAAAAGAAGATACCAAAAATTGGTCATGGCGGTTCGCGTTCTCCAAAATACGTAGCACTTGGTCATTTCACGTTGTTATTTTGGAGAGGGCGGCAAAGAAATGTACAAAGATTCAAAACGCACGTGCACAACTGTTGCTCTGCTCATTAAACCTTTTGTTTAGTGATGCTCTCGTCGCCGTCGCCGTCGTGGTTTGCTAAAACTCTCTAATGAAAACAAAGGCGGTATCAGGCAATGGATAAACAGGAACAGATTAAAGGAACATAACTGTAAGAGGGTGGGCGGGCTACACTCGTGTAAAATAACTTACGTGACCGGCTCGAAGGATAATAAGTGCAGGGTTGCAAGCGAGAGAGATCGAACGGAACAGCCGTAAAGTATAAATAGAAAGAAACAATCAATCACGACTTCGCGGTAAGCGTCCTCCGACACCCAACACAGAAAATCCATTGAGGAAAGTGTCTTTAAAATACCAGCGGAAAACGTATTTTCGGCTGCCTCTTTGCAGGACAAACATAAGGCAGTTTTCAATCTCTTTTCAAGGCCCTAAATTTTTCAATACCCTTAGTTATGAAATTAAAAATACCCCTACTCTAATGTCCTTTAAACGCAAGCTGAAAAATTTTTAATCAACAACTATTAACCTCTTCCTTCCCTCTTTTATTACCTTAGTCTTTGATCCAACTCTTGTGTCACACCTAATGGAATCGTCCTGCTCTGTATTTGTGTTATGCAATTTCTTGTTTTGGGAGAAAACCTCTTGTATAAGTCTCCTGGTTTCTTTTAGGTTTCCTCGCCATGTATATTATCTTAAGGTGGATGGTATCAGTTTCCAGTACTTTCTAAGACTTAAAGTTCGATGGGTCATTATAGCCACTCTTTATTGGTTAATGCCACAATCATGGTATCAACAAACTGCCCAATCATCGGTGAACAAGTTGCTGTTATTTTTGTGGCACGATAGGTTACCATAGCAACAATAAAATATACCCTGCTAAAAACACCCTTAATAACTCAAAAACGAGCTCGGTGACCCCCATTTTTTATTATCGAATTGTAATCAGCATGATAAGATGGAACTTTTTGCAAAGTTTAAAAAATTCTGCAAAGGGGCTTCAAAGCCACCATAAATTTTTGAAAATTTAAGGTGGCTCTGAAAACTATTTAGCACCTTCAGTAGAATTTCATCACATCTTTGAGAACAAATATACGTCTTTTTGTACACAGAACGTGGAAGCAAACTCACAACCTCGCTCCCAGGGTCTCTCATCTTACCGCCCGCTGGAGCGCCCCAGGGGCGGTAAGATGAGAGACCCTGGGAACGAGGTTGGTAAGCGCAGAAACTTAAAATAGGTACTTACACTAGTATTATGATGAAATTGAAAAAGAAATTTACTTCCTTTTGTACATGTACTATCCTACATAATCAATTTTTAAAGACAGGTTAATATAGAATATAATTTGCCATTACTGAATGAGGCTGACTAGGATATGAAGAATTCTGCAGGTCAAGGAGGTTGTTATCCACAGACGCCGAAGGCCGAGGTGGATAACACCCTCCGAGATCTGCAGAATTCTTTATATCCTACGAAAGCGAACTCAATAATTGCTTTATTATTCATTCAAAATATTTCCCCGTTCTTAAAGGAGTTTCGCCATTTCGCCCTTTGTTTTTCCGCTCACCAAATATAACACAACAGGTTTTCTCGGTCAACGGTTCAATAATCTGCAGCGGGCTGCACTTTTAACGTCATTTTGACGTCATCGGTTCGATAATTTGCAGCGGGCTGCACTTTTGACGCCATTGATTCAATACTAGGTCAACAGCAGCTGGTTATAGCGATGTTTCTCGTTACGTCACCTATTGTCATTAATGTGCCAACCAGAGGTTTATTGGCTGTTGAAACAATGCATGCTATTGTTCAGTGGCTGGCAAATTTGAATATCAAAAGAAATATGACGTCAATGTTTGTAAACAAGAAACATCGCTATAGTGAAGTATGCGTGTGGTCTTAACCAATCAGAAACGGGGAAATATTTTGAATGAAAAATAATAAAACTTATCGAATTTCGGAAAGGAAGCCAACAACGAAGTAATATTCGATGGAGTTCATTTCATATGTCTAGAAATACGCGATAATTGCTGATCATTTCAGATTTAGCTAACCTACACTGCTATCTTCCTTTGGTATATGTAAATATGTAATCTGTTTACCCACGGAGCACCCAGGAGTTCACAAGAACTCGCTCAGAAATGTTCGTGCATAGGATTGAATTGGACTTTGGAAATGTCGGTTTCTTATTACATAACCGTTCATAATTGCTGTTTCTTTTCTACAGAACAAAAGCATAAGTGCTACGTACTTTTCGTTATTTAATCCTCGTGGCCTGTGTGGGACATACTTTGTTAACTTGTTTGTTTCAGCAATACTATATGAAACTTTGGAAATAACCTCCAATGGCGTTCAGGCAGGACTGTTTTCGCTCCGCATTTTTCGTGTTTTTTGCTCCAAGGGTTGTTTCCCAGTCAAGCAAAATCGCAAAATGGCTTTGTCGGCTATAAGAACCCAGTTGGAGTCTGGAAATCTCATTCTTCGAGTTGTATGGTCAACGTTAACGACGTTTGGGCTGATCATTCTGATTCTGCCAAATCTCAACCGAATGTGTCTTGCACTAAAATTTACAATGCAGATATGGATCTCAGAGTGTCTATTGTAATGGACAATAGTAATATTCCCATGTCAATTGTGTACATTCGCGTGACTGTCGCCTTCACGTGCTCTTCTATCGCCGTATAAAGAAAGTGGTTCAAATATCGAGTACTGTACTATCCGAAGTGTAGCGCCACTTTTAACTTTGCTGAGATGTGGGTCATTCTTAGTGAAGACGTCCATCCGTTGCCGGGTCCTTCAAATTATAAAATAGCTATCTGTATTGGAAACAGACAAAGCAATCACTTACGTCATTTGCTTGGTCATGTAAGCGCAAATTGTTTTCAAATACTATTAAAGCCAGCACAACCAACGATGCATAACAACCAAAACAAGCTTCTTAAGATAGCCCATATGAATGCTGAGTCGATGAAAAACAGATAATACTTTCTTGAGATAAAGGAAATGGCCCTGCAGAATAATTAACCTGCTCGGAGACGTGGTTTAACTCCTCAGTTACGAGTGCCAGTGTAGAGCTAGAGGGTTACAAGCTGTACAGGTTAGATCGTCTTGGCAAAATTGGTGCCGGTGTTTGTGACTATATTAAGATTACCTTGAAGGCTGAGATCGTAAACGATTTGACTGAAATATCAGTTTCTGGCCTACACCAGCTCTGGCTTCAAGTCCAAAGCAAGAAACGGCGTTCCTTTTTAGTTTGCATCGTTTACAGACCCCCCGATATAGGACTCAATTGCCCAGAGAGCGACCTTATGCCAAAGTATACTCAGGCTTTATCACTAAATAGGGATATCGTCCTGACTGGGGACGTCAATTGCGACCTTTTGACCAAAAGCCCTAGAGGTGACGCCCTGCGCTCCTTCTGCATTTCTGTGAATGCTAAACAACTGATTGAGAAACCGACCAGAGTAACCAAGAACTGCCGCAGCCTGTTAGACGTAATCCTGGTATCCAATCCTGATTTGGTTCAATCCAGCGACGTTCGTTCTCGACTTGACTATAAGCGATCACTATTTAGTCCTCGCCGTCTTGAATCTGAGAGCACCTAAACAAGATACGAATTATATCACAACACGAAGTTTCTGGAAATACAATGCTGACCAATTTGCAAATGATATAGTGCATATCCCATGGGATACGATTGACTTGATGGATTCTGTTGATGAAAAGCTGGATGCGTTTAATGACTTATTTTTAACCTGTTTGAATGCTCATGCTCCCGTGAAAACCGTAAAGCTAAAACACAAGCCGAATCCATTCATCACTGACGATATTAAGGATCTCATGAAGACAAGGGACTCTATGCACAGAAAAGCGCGGAAGACTGGGGCCGTAAATGACTGGCAGGCTTTTAGAGACCTAAAAAAGGAAGTAAAATCTATTCTACGCAAGGCAGAAATAGAACATTTCAATGAACAAATCTGCGCAAATAAGAACAATACCGGGGCAATTTGGAAAACTATTCGGAAAGCACTACATGAGAAATCGAGTTGCACCACACACTACACCAAGGATCCCAGCATTCTAGCTAATGAATTCAACCAGTTTTTTATATCTGTTGGAGTAAACGCAGCCGGTAAATCCGCTGAGCTGGCCCGGTCGTTTGGGCCCGCTGATTACCTCCCCTCTTGTAGCACTAATTCACCGAAGTCTGCCGAAGGTTTTTTCGACTTTAAACCTGTCTCCTGTTCCAAATTCCGAGAGGTTTTAACTGCTATGTCGTCCAACAAGGCCCCTGGCTATGATGGAATTCCACTATTTGTCATCAAGGACTGCCTCTCTTACATACTTCCGACTTTAACTAGAGTGATCAACCCCTCGTTTGCCTGTTCTGAATTCCCTAGGGCTTGGAAAAAGTCTGTGATTGCACCCCACCTAAAAGACGGTGATCATGCATGAGGTCCCCAATAACAACCGGCCGATCTCGTTGCTTCCTGTCCTTTCCAAAGTGGCTGAGAAGATTGCCTTGACTCAATTTAATGACTTCCTGACTAAGCAAGACAAACTCACTCAACATCAGAGCGAGAACCGCAAGAACCATTCTACCGAAACTCTGAGCCTTCTGGTTACTGACCATATCTTCAGGGCTATAGACCAACAGCAATTGACAGCTATGGTCCTTATAGACCTCAGCAAGGCCTTCGACAGTGTTTGCCACAGTACACTTCTTCTCAAACTACGCAGCCTAGGCACATCAAGCCAGGCTCTTAAATGGTTCGAGAGTTACCTCACTGACCGCAAGCAGTCTACTAGATTAGATACCTCTCTATCTGATGAGCTTACGATAACACATGGCGTGCCTCAAGGCTCCATCTTAGGTCCCTTGTTGTTCAACTTATATATAAATAAATGATCAACACGCCGCACGGTTAAGTCCAGCTACACCAGTTCCTACGTTGGCGATACCAAGATCTACTGCTCCTTTTCGGTTAAATCAGGAATTCTTGCCTCGTAAAAATGACGAAGACCTACATCTCATTGCTGGCTGGTGTTGTTCACACGAATTACAGATAAATCTAAGTAAAACCAAACCAATTTTTTTCGGGACAAGGCAACTTCTCGATAAGGTATCAGACATCAGAGTGCCTTTCCTTGACCAAGAACTCACTCCGGTATCCTCGCTTAGTTAAAGACAGGCAATTTTAATGATCATGTAAATACGTTAACATCGTCTCTCCTGTCCATGTTAAGTAAGATTAATAGAGTGAGACACCTGTTTACTAAACCTGTTTTGCCAATTATTTTAAATTCTATTATTTTTTGTAAACTTTTTTACTGTTCCACTGTCTGGGCAGGCACCTCTAAGGACAATGTACAGAAGTTACAATTAGTGTAAAACTTTGCCGCCCGCATATTAACAGATACTAAAAAGTTTGATCACATTTCGCCGAAATTACTTAATTACTAAATCAAA
>JAHPZR010005367.1:35000-37500 GCA_019787425.1 Platygyra sinensis
GCAAGTCTTTCCGAACGCCGAATAGCGGCATATACTACACGCAAAACAGTCAACAGACTTGCGCGTAAACAGCTACATTTGAATTTATGTAGTGTCAGAACGACCAAACGGAGGAATAAACCTTACTTGAGAAACAAAAGCTCTATTAGATGGCTGTAAGAAACATAAGAATGTGCTCTAGACAAACGTAAAACTTTCTAGAAGTAAAGCTAAGGCGTCTGAGAAGAAAAACGTTCGAGGACAGATATGTCATCCGTGACAATCAATATACTGTACTTGCGAACAGTTCTAATCAAACAGCCGGCCTCGGCGTCACAATATAGAATACAAATAAGCAACACGTTCACGGAAAATCTCAAATTTAGTTCCGCGAAGACAAATACAAGTTTAGAGACTAAAAACATATCTTGCAATCTATAGAAATGAGCCTAAACAATGCATAAACACATGGCAAATTACAGAGGTTCGAGGCGACATGCCGATAACAGCGGAAATCACGCAGACCTATGACCTCTAAAAATCTCAGCTACAACACGGGCTAACGGCTCAACTTTACTTAAAATTTCTCCTTATAACTCAGCATTAAGTGTCCCCCAAAAACACGAGTGAAGCAAAAAGAAAGGTTAAGCTACCGAGCAGAGAACTGTTAACGTACAAATGTCAAGAACCGCAGGAGTCGTTTACGGCTTGTCAAACCCATTTTACAACAATACCCCAATATATGTCTGTAGATTAGGCATGCAAACTCCAGTCGCCGTTAACACGGAGGTCTAAGCGAACAGAATGGAATGGTCCTGTTTGGTGATCGCAGTTTTGTTTATCCGAAAGTTACGACACAAGCACACGATCAGGAAACTGAGTAGCTGGCTCGAAGTCTTCGAGTGGACAAGGCTTCTATTCGAAGTGAAATACAAAATGTCGACACAGCTCAGTGAAAGTTCCTTGTGCCAGATTTCGAGTTGATCCAAGTCTTCAGATTATTTGGCTTTATTCTGCTGCCTCTCCGGGAGTTTTCTTCGCTGTATATCATTCACGTTTGACGTTTCGTGATCTTCTTTTTTATCGTCAAGACAGCCAACACTATCGTCAGGCATCGCCTAGATCTTCACGACAAAAATCCATAGGTTTCGTTGCTTTTGTCGGTCCTTGGCCTCCAGCAAAATCCGAATCATACAGAACATCTCATTTTACAAGAAGTTATATAGCAACAAGAACGAAAAACAAAGCATAAAACTCCATAACAGACCATGAAAATACAAGGCGGTTCGCCCTGTTGGCGGTTCAACACGTAAGAATGCCACCTCCAAGTTGTCTATATTACTTTATTAACTTCCAGTTAGCTTATACCCAGTTTCCCTCGGCTGTAAGATTGGAAAAGGGATCAAAATAAAAAGGAAAATGGGAGAGATCGGCCTTCCCCTTTGGCCGCCATTTTTCTTTTAGGCTGTTCTGCGGACGTCGGCGAAAACAAGATCATTTTCGTGGGAAATAAAGAAGTCCCGCAGATATCACAGTTCTAAAAATAAAAAGATACGGAAAAGGGTTGACTCAAGGGTTCAATTGAGATGGAGGCTTCGGGTAATGGGCTCCTGTCCATACAAATCTTCTAATTCTTTTAAAACTTCAGACTGTCATAAAATCTCATCTTTTAATGATGGGGGCCTCAAATTTGGCCATTTTGATATTCTCGACATGCTTTTTCCATTTCTGGCATTTGTTAAGCTATAGCCCATAATTTTATGAAAAGTAGGTCACGTGATGGCTTAGCTGCAAAGGGCCTATTGTTTTAGTATAAATTTACCGTAGTCTCATTGCATAAAAAGAAAAAAATGTCAAGTAACGCGTAGAAAAGAACTGTTTTATTATGTTATATCGGGTTCAAACGTGATGCGCGATGTTCACTGATGCGTAACTGTTGACTATCAGCAGATAGAAAACGGTAATATAGCCAATCAAATTCACGGACTCACAATAGCAAAGATATCAGTGACGTCACCTATTGTTATTAATATGCCAACCAGAGAACTATTGGCTGGAGAAACAAAGAGTTCTTTTGTTTAACGTTTTCAACATTTAAATAACAAAAACAATGTTTGTAAACAAATATCTTCGCTATAGACTACGGTAAATTTATACTAAAACTCGTTTATGTGTGTTATTCTGAAGTAAATTCTATATTAACCAAAAGACAACTGTATCTCCCACAAAATGGAAATTTACTGACTAATTACAAAAACGTGAAAAGAAAAAAGTATGGGAAGGTTATAAATGGTTTGATATTTTATAACACACCATATGAAAACGTTTATTTACCGCCAGTTTTGATAGAGAAACTGGATAACATACCATTGTGCAAAGGCACTAGCATTCCTAGGACACGTGAAATTCATTCCATGAAGTTCATTTATTTCAAGTGACTAAAACGGAGAGAAAATAATATCAGAAGTTAAAATTATGCCCTGTCACGTCACGGTTTTGCGCACCTTGAAAAATTTAGCCT
>JAHPZR010005367.1:45000-50000 GCA_019787425.1 Platygyra sinensis
GTGGTTTTATTGTTTTCGAGCGTTTGGAAATGTGATGAAACCCGAAGCACGAGTTTTTGAAATTACTTCTCCAACAAACAAAATTAGTGTAAATTATCATTTGAATAAGATTTCCCAATTCAACTATTATATTTGAGACGTGAAATGTGCATGATCCTCAAAACAATGTGCATGATCCTATCACCTAATTGCTGCGCTGTGACAATTTTTGAATATTCATCAACTGATGTCACGTTGTTACCTAGCTGTTTGTCAGTTCCGAGCGAACACGTTGCTTCACAGAGCAAATGGAAAAGTGTAGATTTAGACCTCCTAAAACTAGCGAAGAAGTGGAAAAGTGTGTGGCCAGCGCAATTCCGAGGTAACGTGTGCATTTGGTCTGATAAAATTTCTAACGTCAGTGCCAATTTAGGTCGGAAGTGTACAGCAGGGTTGAAAGTGAACCAAAACACGAGGTCGCCACCATCGAGCGAGAATTTAAATTTAGAAAAAGAATGGGATGTTACTAATACCGGGAACGGGGAACGGGGAACGGGGAACGGGGAACGGGGAACGGGGAACGGGGAACGGGGAACAGGAGTCTGGGAACGAGTGTACAGCGGTAACCCGCTTGAAAATTCAAAATGGCGGACAAAACAAAAGAAAGGGCTCAAGCGAAATAGTTTGAGTAAGCGTGAGTTTCTACCAGCTGTGCCCGCAGATGACCAGTACGTTCTTGTAAGAACAGAGACTGATTGGCACTGGGATAAACAAAGCTTGTAATGGCGCCTAAGTAGAAAATCGAATCGGATGTCAAGCGCGAGTGCTGAGCAAAAGTTTTCAACATAGCACGACTTCGATTCCATTGACCAGTTTTGCTGCAGAAAAATGCTCACCTGCCATTGAGGCTTGGGAAGTAGCTGGCCTTGATATTATTACACTAGCAGCTCCTAGAAAGTTTTCGTTTGATTCTCATCATGAGTGCAGAAATATTAATCGGTCGAGAAACGACAGTCCAACACCGCCTGTGTGCACATAGGCGCACGGGCACCTTTGGACCTGGGGGGGCGGTGACCTTATTGCCCGAAAAAATAACACAATGCCCGAAAGCGTGTGTTGTACAAAAGCACTCAAACCGCAGTAAAAACAAAAACCTTCACATTTCTGACGTCTAATGAACGTATTTTCATTCCAAAATTACAGTTGAATCCCGATTTTTCGAACCTCCAGAGGAAACGAAAATTGGTTCGAAAAATCGGATATTTCGAGAAATCTGGGGTAACTAAAATTACAGTGTTCGACTGAGGAGAGGGAAACGACTTACGTTTCGAGTTATCGGGTGGTTCGAAAAAAATGAGGGTTCGAGAGATCGGGATTCAAACTGTAGTCATTTTGAAACCTCGGATACTCTATAGATCGCCTAGTAAAATCCAAAACTTATAAAAGAAACAGTAGATTATTTCTCGTGCGTGAGGTTCAAGAAAATTTTAAAACAGCTCTTTGTGGAGCCATTGAAAACGGCTTTGGTCAGAGCCACCACAAAAAAGTCTAGGTCTTCGTTTTTTTGATTCTGTCATTCTTTTGGTCATGGAAGTAATATCCATCTCGTGGATTTCTACGATACACATGTAAACGATACATGGCTTTTCCAAAACAAATTACCTGGTCTTGACAAGGCAAACGTCAGAGAAAGTAGCCTTCAAGTCTGGCTTTGACAACCTTTTAGAGCATTTTTCTTTTAGAGTATTTTCTTCCGAGTACTTTTGCCCGAATCATCAGCGTTTTGCCCGAAAAATTTCAAAAATTTCTGTAACTGGGGGGGCTGCAGCCCCCCTCGCCCCCCCCGGCTCGTACGCCTATGTGTGTGCAGTCTGCACTCTGCATTTTGTACACACCGATTGGAGTAGCATTTGATAATAGGTTATTCTTTTGGTCGTTTGCGGGGTAACAAGGATCAGTATATTGTGGATCATTTTTGTTTGAAACTTAAGTTCGGTAGTGGTACTTTACGAAAATTGAAGTCCTTCGGCAAGGCAAGGCAAGTTGGGGATTTTTCGTTGATTTGCAGCATTCGCGGGAGTTAATTATGTGATATCTATCCTTGTTTTTATCACGATAAGTGTATAAATTTGGGGCTCGGCTTGTTTCCGTTTTTCTTAATGTTTTCTTGTACATGTCATCCGTTTGTTTGGCCAATGTCCAAGATTTTTGGATGCTGCTTCGGATTATATTTCTCACTATTATGATCACTGCCTGTCTTGAGTTATCTCAACCAGAAATTTACAACTCTTGGATGTTATTGTATAGTTATCTATGGCTGATTATTTTTGATGTCCTACTTCTTCATATGTGTTTTCCTTTGCATGTTGGTTGAAGTGGGAGAGTGAGACTACACATAAGCTTAAATTAATAAAATTAATAATAAGTGTTTTATGTGCATTACCAACAACAAGATGACAAAGGGAAACTTTGTATTATCATACCTGTAAGGATATATTATACCAGAACCAGCAAATATGTTTGAAGCAAATGCTAAATTACCAAAAGGTATCTTAAGAGACTATGGGCTTGGAGTCTTCTTTGCTATATTTCCCAAAAACTAAATTTATCCACCAACACTGTAGTTCTCAAACAAAGAAAGCTACAGCATGCTGCTGTTAGTCTGCTTGCAGCCGGTTTCTTCTCTAAGGGTCACTTAGACGTCCAGGCTTAGACGAGCGTTTAGTCATCGCGAACTCAAAAGAGCGGTATGGCAGAATGGCCGAGTAGGGAAGAAGGCGAGACGATTCTTCTTTAGGCTAAGTAGTGTCTCCTCATAATCCCTGCTGAAATTTCTAGAGACAAACAGACTGCCAGCAGTCTATGCTGCTGTTTATGATATCAAATTTAGAATTGAAATAGACCAAAACAGAATACTTACTGACCTATATAATGCAATTTCAGTCAAAACATCCCAGTATAAATGATTAGTTGGTATACAGCTATATACCCTTCATGACTATTCTTAATTCAATTGGTTGTGATCATAATTTCTGAGGTGACCTGAGAAGGTAATGTGGAGACTGTTTTTTGGCAAGATATTTAACATTCAATGTAAAAATGTTAAAATCATTACATGATCATTGTGTTGTTGACCACAAGACTTGAATTGAAGTAAATAATAAATTTTAGTTAAACTGACAGATACTTGAAATGACCTGCATAGCATAGTTCTGGGTAAAAAGATTCCTTTGCACAAGTTAATTTCGCTGAGGTGTAATATGAGAACATGCAATAAAACCATGAGCTATTCATTCATTGATAATTCACCAAGATAAGTAATCTTCCAGTTTAACAAAATATAAATCACAATTAAATGTAATTTACAGGTGAACTTAATGTTGACTGCTGACTCCAGAATATGTTTTTTGTGCTGGTTTTAATTTTTATAGAAATATATAATATTATTATTGTTGTTATTTTGTGCCTGCCACTACTTTGCAATTCAGTTTAAACATACTTTGGAATTCAATTATTATTTTCAAGTAGAAGTCAATCAGTTTTTTTTTCACATCTTCCATCTACAATTTACCGGTAAGTTGCCACCACTGTAAATAGTATGATGTATATTATTTGTAACTAAACCATGTCTTCTTTTCATTTAAATGTGAATGTGTGGTTCCCTGATTCCCTTTATTAGGGCTAATGCCTATGGGTTTCACATAGCACCTTAATTTACACTTCAGAGTTAATTCTCTGTTCCACCACTTCTTTTCATTTAGCCTGTTTTCTCTTTTACATGTATGTGACCTCACATTCACTGAGAACCCAGGAATAGACACCATACTCAGAGCAAATGTAAGCCATCCAACACCTTAGCACTGGGAGGAGAGAAATCTCTAACTCTCATCAGTTTAAGCATTAGGGAGTTTTAGCAAAGGACGACGGCGACGGCGACGAGAGCGTCACCAAACAAAAGATTTAATGAGCAAAACAATAGCTATGCACGTGCGTTTTGAATCTTTGTACATTTCTTTCCCGTACTCTGCGAAACAACAACGTGAAATGACCAAGTTCTACGTATTTTGGAAAACGCGAGCCGCAATGGCTAATATTTCGTATTTTCTTTTGGAACTGAACGCTGTCAGTGCATGTTTAACCTGAGCAAGTTCTTAGACCGATAGGCGTACTAAACAGATTTACAAAGTTGCGACATCCAAAGGTAAAAAATAAATTCATTTTTTACAAGGCGTCGTCCCCGCCGTCGCCGTCGATATTGCTAAAACTCCCTATTGATATTGCAAGGGGCAATGTCTGCAGCAAATTTGTTAGTAGACCTTTTACTTTAAACACATTCAAAGTTGTTGAGAAAACCAAATTGTGTTCAGCACATTGTCTGCAAAATAGATACAAACACAGTACATTAATCTTTGACTTGTAACATGAACAAGAATATCCTGAAAGTGTGACCTGCCATAGGGGACCTACACAATTATTTTTAGCGGCAAACATTTATGGGCATGGTACTCACCTCGGGGGATGTTAATGCAAACCATACCCAACTTTTATAAAATCAATCTGCCAATACGTATTTTTCATTCCATGTATATTGCAATTTATTTTTGTTATTTTAAAAGGGCAGTCGCCTATTAGCAAGCTGTTTATCACTGCTGTCAAATAATAAGAAAATGACTCGGACGAAACTCGATCAAGCTTTACACAATTATTCAAGAATCTCCAACTTTATGCGTTGCGTGGCATAAATGGCGGCTCCATAAGGGTCTCGAGTAGGTTAAAGATGAGTTATTGCTCAAGGTTTTCTGGGTTTTGATAACTAAACAGTCCTTTCTGTTTGGTGTCTCCGTACAGAGCTCTTTAAATTTGGGCGAAACACTTTTTCGAATAACGCGTGAGTGAATAACCGCACAGACCTAAATCTTGTAGGCTGGTAGACCAGACACGAGAGAGCGGCGGAAATCGAGCCTAGAAATCTTGGCAAGATCGTTTATTCAACAATCATCTGGGTTTTATTGAATGGCTAC
>JAHPZR010005367.1:52500-72500 GCA_019787425.1 Platygyra sinensis
GTAAGCCACACCACAAGCACAGAGCGAGGTCAAAAGTAGCGTCAAGGTAAAAATGAGGAATTTAATGACATCAGTATCGAGACCTGTAACATGAAAGTACCATAAGTATTAAAAGCTGCATATATTTAAAAGTCGTTCCATGAACATAGTCAGCTCATATCCAACAAATATCGAAGGAATAAGTCTTGCTAAATAGTCTACCTTGGCTATTGTGGCAGACATTTATAAAACACTATATTACTCTGTTGGTACAATAGATGTTTCATTTTAACATACCCGAAGATCCCAAGTGACAGCATGAAAAGATGAAAAATCGTTGGCGTGTTGTTTGTGTAAGCTTAAAGTGCCACTAATCCCCCAATTTTTTTTCCGTTTAATAAAATCTACTAGTTTCCCTGATTTCATCAGCGAAAAAATTATCTCGATTGATAAAATCCTTGCGTTTCTACAGGCGTTTGAACTCGTAATTTCTATGTTCACGACCGCGCAAAGTGGGATCTGGGTCGGGCTACTAGTGACGTCACTTCGGGAACCGAGCTGAAACACTCAAGAGACTTTCGACTGAGCTCAAAGGGCTGTCAAAACATTTTGGATCATGTGTGTGTTGTGCACCCCTCGACCGATGTATCGGTCGACATATCGGCCGAGTGTCGACCGATATGTCGGTCGACATATCGACCGACATATCTGTCCAGCATCGGTCGATATGTCGACTGACACTCGACCGATGTGTTGGTCGATATGTCGACCGAGAGTGGTTGTCCAATTATCGGCCGACATGTCTATCGATAGGCTACCGACTTCACTGCTACTTGCCCTTGTTGCGTGACTTGCAACAAAGTGATACATATAGCTTCATATCAGTATCTTAGAACGTTTTGGGAGCGATGCTTGCTTTAAAACGATATTTTAACAGTTTTTTTTTTTTCATTTATATATTTTCTTCAAAATAGTATTAGAATATGGATAGGATGCGTGAAAGTCTTCAGGCTAGAAAAGAAGAGGCAACATTGAACAAATATAGCGACTTTATCTTCCAGTTTGCTGTTAGTAAACGCCATAATTCATAATAAAATACGCTACTGAAGAATTACTGTATTACTTGGCACAACGGTCGACACATAAAACAGTAAAATTCGACACATAAAACAGTCCAACCTGAGCGCTATGACCGGGGTATGGTTTGGTACGTTGGGGTCTGATGTGGTAGGTCGGGGTCTGATATAGGGGCCTGATATGGTAGGCCACGTTCTAATAGACTACTTGGATATTGACGTCTTTAACACATACCAAAAAGCTTAAGACAAGCGATCGGTTGTAAAAAGTTTCAAACAAGGACAACAAAGTAATTTCAGCAAATTTCAGGTTTTCTGCTCAATATTTCAGAAAAGAAATTTTTGTTCCAAAATATATATATAATTTTTTTTTTTTTTTTTTTTTGGGGGGGGGGGGGGGGGGGCAACTGCCCCCCTTTCCCCACCACTGGCTGCGGCCTTGTATACATCTGTATCGCAGTATTTCACTTGAGTGCGACTTGAATTTGCGGCACTTGATCTGAACATAAAGCCATCAGAAATATTTGGGGTGATGTATAACTTATACATGTGTCATTGGCAGTCTAAGCTTTAGACCGATATACCACCGACAGTCGACCGATACTCCGCCGACAATGGTCGACGTATCGGCCGAGTGTCGGCCGCTATATCAACCGAGATATCTGCCGATAGTCGGTCGATATGTCGGCCGATATATCGGTTGATACATCGGTCGATATGTCGACCGACATATCTCGGTCGACATGTCGGCCGAGTGTCGACCGATATGTCAGTCGACATATCGGTCGACACTGGACCGATATGTCGACCGATGCATCGGTCGAGTCTCGGTCGATATGTCGACCGATATATCGGTCGTGGGGTGCACAAAATACACATGATCCAACATTTTTGAGTTATTTGTGATTCATATTTTATCGAAACCGAGCAAGATTTTTACGTGAAAGAATTGTATTATCTAGCATTACAATTTGGAGTTTAACTACGATTTGGACGACTGCGATGTATATTTCTTTTTTCCATTTCGAAGTGCGGGTCGCCAGCGGAGATTCTTGCGTTGTAATTTTTGCCAGGATCAGGATCGTCAATTTGCCGTTCATTTGGGTTATAACGGTACAAGTAATGGCAGTAGAGTTAGCTTACAGCTCTTAGAGTTATAAAGATGTCAATGGACACAAAGAGTCGGTAAGTTGGCTTTAAGGAACATGCAGATTTCGGAGTGTCAAAACATTTTTGGATTCACACACTAATTTCCCCCGAAATACAAGTGAAAATGCGATGCAGTCGTGGTCCACTTCTGCCTACTTCGCCATATCAATGATTGAAAACAGTTTTAACATGAGAGATAAGCAGAGATGTCGGCAAACAATATCCAAAGGCGAGGTCAATTTTCGCTTCATAACTGTCGCCCGACCGTAGTATATCAGGGGCACCCAACGACAATTTTCGGAAAAATATCTGTTCGGAAGACGATTTGAGATCTAGAATTTTCGGAACATTTGTTGTAAAATTACTTACTTGCCTGCCTCTCCTAGGATTTTCGAACATCTAAAAATGGTAAAATTGCCCATTTTCAACGGATTTTTACCCTAAAAAGGTCACCTAGAATTTTCGGGAGCCTTTTTTCTGGCTGAAATTTTCGAACAGGTAAGGTTTGATCCCTATAATTTTCGAATCACTGGACTTTCAGCTAGGAAATCCGAACAGATGAAAAATTTATAGGGGATACAAATATGCCCACATTCACCGTTTAAATACTAAAACACGTTTAACAATGCTACGTTTAAGTGGTTTTGAACTATATTCTCGTTGGGTGCCCCTGGTATATGCATAGTCAATTACTGTGTAATTTTAGTCACGGACACAAGCTATACATATTTGCATACTACCACAAAATCATGGCAAATCCTTCGTTAGGATATTGAAAAGACATTTAGTATAGTAGCAGTTAAATGAACACATTTCTACTTCACTGTTATTTTGAATGAAATGTCCATTTTACGTACGCAAATAACCTGGGAGTTCTCGACTTTTTAGTTGCGTTTCGGTTGACTGACAATCGCATGAATTCTAACTCTTTCAGCACGACGAACTCCGTCGGTAGCTCTAGAGTCGAATCCCCGGGGTCGAATCTTAATCGTTTGATTCACTTTTCTCACATAGTTATAAATGCTTGATCCATTCTAAGTTTGAAATTTAGATATATTTCGTTCCCCAAAGACGAAGCTCAAAGAATGAAAGAATTCTGTATTCAAGTATGGCTATTGAGATACACGGTCGGATTACGGCTTCCGGTGTGCGTGTGTTTTTATTAAAATCCACAAAAACATAGCTAGTTCACCAGTTGAGGCTCAACAATCTTAATCGCTTCGTTGTACATGTAGGACGCAGATTTCCTTTACTATTCGTTTAAAAATGTGTCCATTTCGAGTAAAAAAACCGATGCGTTTAGTTAACCGTGTGATTTCATTTGATGGACTTCGAGGATCGATTGCTTGCGCTTGGAATAGTCAGATGGCCTCCACCTTATCCCAAATTCGCGTCGTATGCAGTACCATGAAAATGTCAAGCTTTCCACTAGAGATAGAGAAGAATATACAGGCCATGAAAAGCTATAGCTTTTTATAGTAGCGGCGAACCCGAGATCACGAGATCGAAGAGCTCCTCGACGGCTCCCCGACTTTCGCTTCGCACAGATCAGCCCACTTCTTTGGTCTTTTTCTCGTTTCTGGTCGAGTTTCATCGGGATAGAGGTATCGAATGAAGAGGAATACTCTATCCTGCGTATCCTGTATTGCTACAGTCTCCAACAACACATCTTCCTTGTATTCTGCAACGATTTTGACACACACTATCGCATGCCCGCATATATTCTTCTCAGAAAGAAAACATTGTTATTCCCGAAATGACGTCAGAAGCCAAGTCGTCCCATTCTCAACTATTCCTCGGTCGTGAACATGGAAATGTGCAAAATTATAAACTTTGAAAATTCACTTCGTAGAAAATTAACAAAAATAGCTATAACGATAATTTTTTCGCAGTGGTGATCAGGAGGAAAAGGAAATTTATATTAGCAAAAAAAAATTTGGGGGGTTAGTGGCACTTTAAGGAAACTGGGGAAGGTGTAATTTAGTGGATTTTTCATGATTTTCAGCCAGTAGCCTTATTGTTTGTTGGCTCACACATACAAAACGCTAGTTATTTGTTTCGTCTATTCGAGTGGCATACCCTAAAACTAAATGAGAAGCTAAGAGCATTGACACTATAATCTTGCACTTTTTATTACTCTATTGGCAGGATAAATCTCTTTTGATAATTATTCACTGAAGTGGAAGTGAACAGTGGTGGATATTCACCGACACTGAGATGAATAATTGTTTTAGTATACAGCTATTTCAATTAACGTTGTCGGATCAAAGCATAAAGCTAGAAGACAAGACCGCAAGGTTATGTGGGATTTTTTTTCCGAATAATTTAAGTCATCAAAACCAGCTATGCCTCGCCCGTACAGTGAAGATCTACGATGGCGAGCTATTTGGATGAAAGAAATTTTAGGATATCAAGTAGATGAGGTAGCAGCTGCTTTGAGGATGTCACCAAAAACAATCGAACGATATGTCTCAAAAGTTTTAAATTTTGGAGAAGTGAAAGCCGATAAATAGCCGGTGCGGCCATGCACCGGCACGTGGAATTTTTTATTATGGAGGCAGTGCTTGAACACCCCGAAAAGACACTGTCAAAAATTACGCGTGATGTGTACACTGAAACGGGTTCAGATTTTGTGTTAGCAAGTTTCTTCTATTATCTGAAACGAAATCGTTTTAGTCTAAAAAAGGTTTGTTAGAATTTTTCTGCTTTTGAATCGATTTTTCACGGCTGGTGGAATGTACAATTAACCTGAAATTTTCTCCGTTTAATACTCAGCTCAACAAAATTGCCCTTCAGAGCAGCTTCAGAGCCAAAACAATAGCTATGCACGTGCGTTTTGAATCTCTGTACATTTCTTTGCCATCCACTGCAAAACAACAGCGTGAAATGATTTAAAGTTCTATGTATTTTGGAGAACGCGAATCGCAATGGCTAATTTTTGGTATCTTCTTTTGGAAATGATCGCTGCCGGCGCATGTTCAGCTTGAGCAAATTTATATACCGATAGGCGTACTGAACAGATTTACAGAGTTACGACATTCGAAGGTAAAATATAAATTTACTTTTTACAAAACGTCCTCCCCGCCGTCGCCGTCGTCATTGCTAAAACTCCCTAATGATTTTCTTCACTACTGTATGAATAGAAGAGTTTTTTACTTTTCTACTCGGTAAAAGCCTGTAAAAGCGGCATAAGCAACACACACATACGTGTTTGCACGTGGAGCCCGTGAGTTTCGAGTGAATTAACTGCTAATGACGTTATTGAAATAATTTGAAGAAACACATTGACGAAAATAATTCTTACAAACTTTACAGTGTAAAATTGGGACAAAACAATATCTTTTAAATAATAATCAGACCCTCTCATTACTCGCACTGAGAATGTTAGATGTGACGGGTGAGAAATTTAAAGTTCTTTACCAACATCCTTGCCCAACAACGAAGTTTAAACTCTGGGAGTTTATGATGCTGTCGCAACCTTGACAGGCATGCTTTATAACTTGACGGCGCTTCTTCCTCATCATCAGTCATAATCTCAAAACTGGGTCTGTGGTTTGCTGCACAAAACAATAAATAGCTTAAACCAGTTCCTGATCTTTACAAGCGGAATTAGAGAAGTTGAATTCCAGCCGTCTTCTTAAGTAACACACTCTCCTCAGTATGCAACCTGAAGATACGGGGAGGATATTCAGGATAAAATAAAATTTCCATAACTTTTCTTTTCTTCCCCGATGTTGAGACGATTGCGTTATTGCCTTTAGGTAAGTGTGTATCGACCCACAAAGTAATCATCCCCTTTTTCACTAAGGACAGTGCATCGGCAAGTTGAACTTCCGAAGTAATGGAAAACTTCTTATTTCCTTGACCGATGTAACCAAAAGTAACGTTACAATATGCTGCTGGTCGCAGTTCCTCTGCGCATCTCTCCGATAAGTAGGCTTTTAATTTAGTATTACTGTCAAACAGAGGCAGGTTTCGAACGCAATATGAATCGTGCGAGTTTTTGTTTTTCGCTTTTAAAACACGCAGGCAAATGTTTACAGTGTTTTCTTCCATCCTACCTGTCGCGTCTACGAAAAAAAAATTATGAACTACCCATACTACCTTTCGGTCTTGTCTTTAAGCTTGAAACTCTTATCCGACAACCTTAATTGAAATAGCTGTATACCACACAAGCTGAATAACTAGCGGCCCAAAGACTAACTTTATTTGTGACAATATACCGACAAAAGCCATTTTGTTTTATTTCGGCTGCTCGGAGGTAAATAGTACTTGGTGACAAGTACTATTCACTTGTGCGGTATATACGCACAAAAACAACACGTAGTTTGCTTTAGCCAGCGTTATCCACCTTGAACATTACAACCGGAGACTGGCAAAGTACGAGTTCCTATCACTGATTAGCACCCCATACCTGTCATAAAATAGACAATAGCTGATAATCCAGCGATCGGAACAAGTCGCATTGGTATGAGATCACATATAACTTTAGCCAAAAAGTAAACCGAGATTCTGTAGTAACCACTGCCAGACTCATGACTGAGAAAAGAAAGAGACAAAAGTAAGGGAGTAGCTTTGCCCAAAAGAGTGTAACGTGAAAGTGAGCAGGGTTATAGCCTATTATAATCCATCATATATTTTCGCTCGCGCGCGATTGGTCTAAACACGTCACTTGACTGAATATCCCCCAGCTAAAATGGGGAATATCTGAGAATAAATATTCCCCAATTTTCAAAACTGCGCGCGATTTGAAAGGTCACAGTTTTCCTCGAGCTACGCTCTCGGAAAACTGTTCGCTTCTCGGAACAGATAATGTCCGCGGACAAATATCCTAGCATATTTTCACGCCAAATGGAGGCTATTGTTTATATATTACAGTCAAATATTTCTTAACCGATTAAATTTGGATACGTGTGAACTTGTCACAGACTCATTTCCTATAAACGCAATAAATGGCACTAGTAGATACACAGGCAGCCCAAGCTCTCTTTATTAACCACACAAGGAACACAATATGGCATCGAATTATAAGGGTTTGTATGGGATTTTCTACAAGATATCCATGGAGGTAGTTGAAAGTGAAAATATTCAATAAAAACGGCTTACCTTATTCCATACGTGTCTTGTTTGCTCCTGGTGTTGTTATTTTACTGATTTAACTTGATTTAAGCAACTTTTTGGAATCAAGAGAAGACCAGGATTCCAAAAAGTCGTGGTAGATACGCGAGAATGATTACGATTAAGTTCCTTTTGTGATGACCAGAAAAATATACGTACATGAATATTGGCCTTTCTTTAATAAACAGTTCCACCGCTGACAGGTTTCCGAATATCATGTTCGCCACCAGAAAGAAAAACACACCAACTCTACAAAAAAAAAAACAGCAACAAGGACAGTAAGATGATAACAGCTGGCAGGCACTCCATGTAGGCACTCCAGGCAAGCACTCCCGGCACTATAACTGAGCTGTACAGCTCAATGTCGATACACACTCCCCCCGTCCAAGAGCAACGTTAAGCGAAAATGGAAAGATAAGGAAAAAACCAAGAAAGGATATGAAATAAAAGTGCTGATTAAACACAAACCTGTTTTGTATTCCGTGCTCGTCTCTCTTTAGTTGATAATAAATGACACCGACAATGAGGCCAAATATAACCATGGTGACAAACTATAGATCAGAACAAAGCTAGTGAGAACTGAGGAAGGATGTACAACACGCTGAGAGGTCCAAATGAGTACCTCCACAGATGGTCATTTCACCTCTTAGTGATTTGAAGAATTATCAATAAACGGTATTTATTTCTACAGCCTGCAAAAGTGGTATAACGTTCTTGCTGTTGTTTTAGACCGAAGGCAAAAAACAAACAAACAAAGATAAGTACGAAACGAAACCATGTCAAAAGACTATTGGATCATAGTGACCCAGTGATATCGCTTCTGTTTTTTTTTTTCTCAGGAGAAATACCAAGCGCTTCGGATGTGAAATGCTTGTCAAGTAGAGCAGGCTTAGTCTAATCTAAATAATCTGATGCTATCATAATCAAAATCCAATGTCGACAAAACTCTTATTTTTATCCATTCTGTGCAACGATAAATAGCATCATAAGGAAAAGCTTTTCCGCGTGACGGTTTAAATAAAGTTTCTGTTGTGTGCATAGAGCCAAAGAGATAAATTGACAAAAAAAGAAACCTCGTTCCTGGGTCTCTGGGAGGAAGGGAGACCCTGGGAACAATCAGGTAAGTAGGTCACCAGATTCAACTAAATAAAAACAAACTAAAACGTTACCATTATTTTTACTATTCTTAAATAAATATTCTGGGCTTTCACTTCGAAAACACAAAAATTTCCCTCATCAGTCCCGTTTCTATTCCATTCAACCTTTGCAAACTTTAGTTTGTTTTCTTTTAACGTAGAAGTTATGGAATGAAAGTTCAAGTCAATCTTTTGTCATCGATCCCTCTTCTTAATGGAAACACGACACGATCTCGACGGGAAAAGATCAATCATCGAATTATTAGAGCAATGATATAAACGTCAATATGAAACGTTAGTCCTCCAGATGCAAAACAAATGTCTACTGAGGCGCTAGGCAGTTCATTTATCAAAAGGGTCACAACAGACGTCGTCGAATGCATACAAAGCTCCAATCATGAAGAACTTTGTTAGGAGTCAAGCAGTTGTATTCATTCTAACTGTAACGTGTTTTGGCGAAGGGACTATTTTGGAGACAAAGGAAGATGTTTATGAACGTAAGCAGTGCCAAATGTTAGAGCAAAAGATGCAAGTTATAAAACAGAAGCCTATGAAGTTCACAGCTCGTTAGTCCACTCAATGACGTTTACGTGGTAATCTCTGTAAATGTTTCTGTTATCAAACTGTAAAATGTCTAGAGCTGAAACCAGTTCCAAAGGTGACTTCAATCCTGACTCATACTGAGATGTATTCACTATAACGACAAACGTTCAAGAGGAGAAAACTTTGCTCTTGCACATTTGATTTGTGCTCACCAAGCTTTCTAAACAACTCTCTAGGGATGCCTCAGACTGGCTTGAAGTCACCCAAACAGCAAGGGGGGGAGCTCATAAAGAAGACTGAGTTGTTGTGTCGGTCAAGGCTCCCCGAGGAATCCAGGAATGCCATCTCACTGGCTTGCCTTGTTTTACGTACACGTGACATAAGAGGTGTGCAGATGGAAATTCTAGGCATTTGTATGAGTAACCAGGTGGAAGCACTTGTTTTGCTGCATGTGGAATCTGGTTGTTGGTAGCAAACTTTAAAGTGTCATCAGGAACTTCAGCATAAGAGTGATCATTATGAATAGACTGATATACAACAGGAGCTGCACAGTTTTTTCCGGAGTTGGTGTTAGTGATTCTTCTTTGGGAACTTGTTTCTTTGTTCGTTTTTTGGGAGATTCAAAGTCAGAGTCTGTATCAGATTGAGGTTGTTTCTTAGGTGGTTGTGTTACACTTGTGAAGGAGTGTTTTTCAGTCTTCACAGTCTTTAAACTTGAGACATTTGAAGAAGAACAGTGTGGACTTTGTTTCTTGCTTGAAGGTGGCTGCTCTTTATCAGCCTTGCCAGTGAGCTTTGTTGACTTCCAGGCAGACACATCTCCAGTATCACTTGGTGTATCTTCTTTTTGTTGACTTGAAGATTGTTGCTGAGGTTGTTTGACATTTGCAAAAGAACAATCTTGCACTTTTTTAATCTTGGGGTAGGGGAAAGACTTGGTTCTTCATGTTTCAGTTCTGTTGACAGGCTGGACAGAGTTCCTTTGGCAATGTCCAAAATTAGGGAGTACCTAAAGTCATTAACTTGCATCTGTGAAAAGTCAAGTGGGCGACCCTCTGCTATGTGCTGTGCCCACTTAATAACAAAAATGCCACAATCAACAAATTAAAGTGGTTTGCTGTGCTATTTCTGAAGATGGAACACTGTAGAATTCCCACCCCAACCAATCTGTAGAGAGCTGATGGTACATAGCCATGCACTGGAGAAAGTTTTTGAATCTGGAAAATGAAATTTGTGCTTCAATGCCACTGAATAATGAATCCAAATACACCATTCTCTTGTCTTTCAATTGTACTACCAAAAGACACCAGTGATCACCATGAAGGACAGGACACAAAATGATGTCAACTGTAAGAATGTCCCCATATATTTCTCCATATTTACACTTAGAAAATACTTCCATTGACAATTTTGCCATGTTGTTGTAGACATCAGAGTTGACAGTTTTAATCTTCTTATTTGCAGCTTGGGAGTGTTGCTCTATCATGAGAAATACTTGGTTAACGAGAAAATTTGACAGCTTGCCATCAGTTACCTTCATTTCCACTGGGAGAAGTCTTTCTACATCACTTGGATCCCATCCTTTAATCCATGGGTGGGTTGGGGAACCTGTACACCAGCCATAGCAATTGCTTCAGCTTCGCCAATAAGAGCCCCATCCACTCTTGAATACTGCCAAGCTTTATTGCCTTTCGCTGTCTTGTAGATGCCTGGACTAACACCAGCTTGAAATGACTTGGAAGATTTCTTGTAGTAACCAGGTGGAATGCAAAATTTAGTGGGGTGTGCTCTTTCTTCACGTACAGCATTATCTTCCGCCTTTGGCATCTGGGAGTGATGGGATTCCTTTGAAAGATAGTATTACCTGATCTCTTGCACCTCTTGCTCTGCACATTTCTCCTAGAATAAGAGATATGCAGGCTGGCTGGTTGCTTCAAAAGCTGATGATTTGTGTACATGGGTATCACTTGAATAGTACCATGTTTCTCCCCTTTTGAAATAGCAGATGTAATGGCCAGCTGAAATATTTTCACCCTCATGCACAATGACAGCTTTCAAATTATAGGCAACATCAGTAATGGTTGTCCTCTTCTCTGGAGTTTTGCTGTGTTCCGGAAATACCAAGTTTTCACTGGATTTCACAATATCTCTCCGCTTTTTGCCATTATTCCCAAACCGTGCAATTTGTATATAGAAGGATGAAGGGGCCTGAGAGGTCAGGAGTCTCTTCCAAGCATCTGTGCTTTTGGAACACCTTTAAAAATAATTGAAAGATTTGTTTAAATGATAATAAAAAAAGTCAATGTTTTGCTCCCATTGTGAAATATGGAATGATGTGTTTAGAAATCTCTATTCGCCTCATGCACTATGACTGATTCATAGGGTGGGCAATGCAAACAACATACTTTTTATTTCATGCCATTACAAATTCTGGGACACAGTTATGTAATATTACCGGCTGCAAAAGTAGGCAGACTCTGTTTCCACAGGAGTAGAGGAATCCTTCAAAAAATTCTTCACATCGTAGCCCTTTGAGAAAAGAAACCCAACAGTAGTTTAGTGCTCAATGATGTTCACTAATAATAATTACGAATGACAATAACAATAATAATAATAATAATAATAATAATAATAATGATAATGATAATGATAATGATAATGATAATGATAATGATAATGATAATGATAATGATAATAATAATAATAATAATAATAATAATAGATTCATAATAATAATAATAATAATAATAATAATAACAATATTAATTTTACAATAATAACAATAATCATAATGATAATAATAATAATAATAACAGGAACAATGATGATCATGGCATGAGTTTTGATTTCACCCACTCTCAATTCAGATAATTCCTTTTGTTAAGGGTTGGGATTAGCAAACTGTCTCACTTCAACATATATTTTGCTGTTTTTACAATTTTCAGTAATTGACAGAAAAATAACAGCCCTACCGTTCTGGGTTACAGTACCGTCAGCTCTCTGAGGGGAAAGTGAATACATACCTTTGTAAGGTGCATTGGTAGGGTTGTTTCCATGGTAGAGTTAGAGGTGACATTCTGACAAGTGGAACACATAACCTCACTCTGAAGCTTGAATAAAAAGGAGCGCAAAAAGGACAGGTTGCAACTGGCTGGAATCGAATTCTCTGGTACTGATTTGCAGTATGTCCTAGGACACGACAGAATTCTTGGAAAAATTCTGCTGCACTTTGCTGCTGTACTTGCTGGAACTGGCTATTAATCTGTGGCAAGCAGGTTACAAGGGCTGCTGGGCGAACCAATCCTGGTTCAGTCTCATACAATTTAAGGAAATTCAGAGTGCTACACACCAAGCATATACCACCTTAAACCAATTATAACAATGGTATATGGTGGTGAATTAGAATGATACAAATCATAAAAGAGCATGTTTAGCTTTATCAATTGCCTGTCCATCAACCATAACTCACATTTGTCACAATTCAGGGTGAAATGGATGTTAATTATATACAATAGAGTGGAAATTTCATTGAACTATCCCAGAAAAGAATTTTTGGTGAACAAGAATGCAATTAAACTTTATGTACTATGTTCATTGGCAGATCTAGTGGAGGGGCTCAGGGGATCTGTCTTCCCCCTCCCTTATAGACGAAATTACGAGGCATACAAGGACCCAATTTTTTTTAGGTCCCCATCTTAATTTTAAGTACCCTGCAAGCAGAGGTCCCTTCAATCTTCCTGACCTTTTTTAGGAAGATAAGAGGGGTCTCTGCTCGCAGAGGGTAAATCTTAATGCCCAAAGGACTATAATTTTTTTTTGGGGGGGGGGGCCCACCTTAGAAAGAGATCTGGATCCAACACAGATATATCAAAGAATAATAAATTGTTTAACTAAGGCATCTAACAACGTCAAATGACTTTTATTACATTTTGCATTACGTGTTTTTTGTCATGTTTATAATAACGAAAGGAGTCATGTTTCCGAATCTACTACAATCTTATAACCTTCATTTCCTTGTGATGTAATGACTACCTTTCTGTCTAGCTGTCTGTCTGTCTGGCTGGTTTGTCTGTTTGTCTGCTATATCAGCAAATTATGAAAAAAAGCCCAGTAAAAGCTTGCTCCATTTCAACAGAAGACTAATTCACTTACATATAGAAAAAGTAATGAATTATTTTAAAACCCTGAAGATCTTGATGCATCTTTTGGGATTATGTTGTAATCCAGAGAGGCCCTCCGTGAAATTGTTGATCGAGATTAGAGCCTGCAGAACGCTATTCAAGTAGCAAGTATTTCCTAGATTTATGATACCTTTTGGGGCTTACACTGTAACTGCAGAATACCCTGCCACTCGAACGTCTTCGTAGCCGGCTACGCGGTACGCAGAAACTCATTTATTCAAGTTGAAGTACGTAATTAAAACTTCTTCGTAGCCGGCTACGCGGTTCGCAGAAACTTATTAATTCAAGTTGAAGTATGTAATTTATTCTAAAACAGATTAAACTGTGAATTCAAAATGGCGTCCTTTATCTTTCTATTTGGCTATGCGGTACGCAGTGAGAAATATGTTGTTCCTCGAACTACCTTCGTCGTAGCCAGCTATGAGGTACGAAGAAACTTGTTAATTCAAGTTGAAGTATGAGACATGAATATTACTCGTTCTTTAATCCATGAGCCGAAACAAGCATGCAAGACATGAATATTACTCGTTCTTTAATCCATGAGCCGAAACAAGCGGGCTGCATATGAATATAACCAACTTCTTTAGACAGATCTCCATCTTGTATTAGTTTGTTTCCGCGTACCGCGTACCGCGTAGCCAGCAACTAACTAAAGACAACTTCTAGTCTTGCATATATTTCACAATGCGTGCCGCGTAGCCAGCAACTAAGACAACTTCTAGTCTTCTTCTTTCTAAGGTTTCCAGCACGTGCCTCCACTACGAGAAACCAGGAAAAGCCTAATGAAATATTTCCTGGACCGACAACCCAACTCAAGAGGGAAGCGATACACTCCATAAATTATAACGACATCATTTTTATTCTGGACTCATCGGCGTCCATTTCGCCGGCACACTTTAATCCCAGTCTAATCACAGCTCGGAATCTGGTGACGAGGTTTGCTCCTGACACACAGTTTGCTGTAGTGACATTCGGCACTAACGCAACTGTCAACTTTAAGTTCAACTCGTCCAAGGTAAGAAATTTGTTCCCAGCCTTCTCTCTTCCGTCGGATAAGAATTCAAATTCCTGCACTTGCGCAGAAGGGTTTCAAATGCTCTTTAACCGTTGCATCTTACTCGCGTCTGCGCATCTTGCTCCTGCTTACCCGCCATTGAAAACCAGCCTTTAGAGCGTCCATCATGCACTTGGAAGGTGACTGGTTCCACTCCCGTGAAGGGCTCAGAATGTTATTATCTTGAGTAACTCAAATTGAGAACGCCTCTTCATCTATTTCATTTCTCTTATCGGCATCATTTCTAATAAATGGAGTTCTTTTCAATTTCAGGGTTTTGTATCAAACACGCTGTTTTGTCCCAATAGGAAATGTATTTTAAATCTGCGCCACAGCCCCGTTCGATCTTCCCAGAGGGTAAAACACACTACTGACGACTTTAGTTGCAATTTGACTAGCTACAGAGGCTGCAGAGAAACAGTAACAATGTCATTGGTTTCTCCTTTACAATGTCGCCACTGAAAGCCTTCGTAAAATTCATTACAGAAGAGGAAAGAAAAACACTTTGGATGCATTAAGAAAGACAAACAAGATGCTCTTATTGAACCGTGACTCGGGAGTGCGTGACGGCAGTCGAAAGCGAGTGTTACTCGTGACTGACGGACCATGCGACCGGAACCTTTATGACACGATCAACCCGCAGAGGCTTATTTGAGACCATGCAGATCAAGACCGTGGGATCAGAGGTGTTTGTTGTTGCTGTCGGTCGCCGGATTCCCAGGATTTAAGAGCTACTTTTGATACCGAGTTCTACTGATGGGCATTTCTACCGTGTTGCCAACATGGCGGCATATAAAGATTAGTAGATGGGATTGCTACACACATCGTTTATCAGGATACAGATGATTACTTTCCGCACCCATAAAACTGTTATAGCTTGTTACCAAGGCGCTTTCTTGACACGTTTTGGCAGTATGCCGTACCTGAACAGGTTTTGGTTAAGGAAGTCTTCAAACTGTTCACTTCTGAATATTTGCAAACTGAATAAGATATTTTAAGGTTACTATTTGTAAGTGGAATAAGAAAAACTGTTTCTTTTACCTGGAGAACGGAAGCCTGTGGATTTCGAATGATGTTTTTTACTGCTCGTCCAGAAACCGTGGCCAACTGAAACACAAGAAACAAAGCGCAAGATGACAAGGCTGCGTACTTTAACAATGATCACGTATAAATGTAATCGTGAAATGAATTTGATTTGAACTGTGGTCATACAGATAAAATGGAGATGTGACCATTGCAGTTGTAATCACTAATTTAAGCAAAAAATTTCCAGGGTTTCAACGGGATTTGAACCCATGGTCTCTGTGTTAGCGCTGTAGTGCTCTACCAACTGAGCTCATGCAGACCCCCCCCCCCCGGGGGGGGTACTCCCTATAATGGCCTATACGGGGAGGCTCCGCCCGAAAGGGGTACCTTTTTCAGGTTTCAGGTATATAAAAGGGTAGGGATTTCACAAGTTGAGGTATGTAAAAGGGTAGAAAAATCGCTCATTTAGGTATTTGAAAGGGCCTTTAATCATAAGAGATGTCCCTTATGGCTGTATCAGTTTATCTATTAAGCACTACGTAGGTATAAAGTAGGTATGTGAAAGGGGTACCTTTCTTAAATAAAAGGTATATAAAAGGGGTACCTTTTCTGCCAAAATGGTATATAAAAGGGTAAGGGGTTGGACCTCGGGGCGGAGCCTCCCCGCATTAAACTTTGTTAAGTACCCCCCCCCCCCCGGGATAAAGACCCATATGTTGGGAAAAGACCAATTTATCGAGTTCATCTTTACCCGTGACAGAAATGCGACACGAAATGAAGTTGATTTGAACTGCGGGAACAGAGGGAAACTTGTGATGTGATCATCACAGCTGTAATCGCAATTTAAATAATAAGCAATTACAAATTTTTGATCAGTAGAGATTTGCTGAAGCAAAGGCATATAAAAAACCAGGAAAGATTTATTGCTGCTCGACGTTTCGGGGTCATCATGACTCCATTATCAAGAGACTAGTTAAATAGCATGCGAATAAGGAAAGGTAGAAGATAGGCATAAATTACAATAAACGACCTAACCAAACACCTTGGCACGGATGGAATAGCGTTCGCATGCGTAAACCAACATTGAACGTGTCAATGGTGCCTATGTACAGCCCAGTTTCCATCTGTCGCTAATATGCTAAGAACACTACCGGTTCCAGGATATGGGAACATTTAGTATCACAACCTGCACCGGGCATTAAACTCTTCGTAGGCATGTCGGTGGTCACAGGCGATAAAATATATTTCATGGGACCGTTGATCGGCCGAGGCGGGCGATAAAATTTGCAACATATCAACTCGACTCTACCGGTGAATCTTGACAATAAATGTGATCCAGAATTGAGTGACAATAATAGTTTAGTGACAATGCTCCAACAGTTAAATTCAGAAAACGCTACCTGACTGAAGAAAGAAGTCGCATAAGTAACTTCTGTCTCATTTTCTTTTTTAAATCCAACGGTTCCAAAGCTGGTTGAAAATTCTTCAAAAATCGGTTGAGTTGTCTGTACAATTTTCTTAGCATGGTGTGAACTTCTAAACATCTCGGGTAAATTAAAACGTTTTGACGCATGTTCCTCATCCATTGACAGCACTGTTGTTTCTAAAACACACAATAATATTCACAGTAAGGATGCCAATAATAATGTTTGTAGAACAGCTTTGCCCTTCTTATTAGAGAAACGGACTGACGTAATGGTTAGCGCGTGGGACCCATGTTAGGGAAATCATGGTTCAAGGGGTCGCTCACCCTCTCGGTACGAGTAACTTCATTGGCTCTTGACAACATAGATAACCCAATTCCAGCCCTAAAACAATTCAGGCAGTGTTTGAGCAAATAGAGGTTCCAGAGTGTCTTACCGGGGTGGGTTCAACCCCTGCCCGGCGCTGATGCACTGTGTTCAAACACAGGGTTACACCTAGCATTAAATTCTTTTTTTTTTTAAAGAATTTTCATTTTTTATTGCTGCAATTACAAAAAAGAAACATTAATATACGCACATTAAAGCTAGAGTCACACACATTTTAGAACTAAAAAATACATTACATAAATAAATAAAATTAATTAATCAATTAATAAATAACATAAATAACATTAAATTCGCATTAAATTCGCTGGTTTCCCATTTATTCACCTTGGTGAAAAGAGGCACTGTGATACAGGGCCCTAGCTAGTAACAGGCAAACCGAGGCACTTGCCTCATTTTTTTTCTTTTCGTTTTGGAGTTATCATAAACACTCTAAATACCCAGGAAGCAACATCATTAAACTTTGACTTTGCCTCAGACATATAAGGGAGTTTAAGAAGCTACGGAAGCGACGCTGAGAACAACGTCGATTACATAGTGACTTTATATTTTACCTACGAATCTTGCGATACTCTAAAGTCATTTAACCCATTGATTCCGGCTCTGTGCTGCCCGTTACCGGCCATGACGAGCCTTGGCCTTTCTTACACTTATGACGTCATCACTTTTAACCAAAATTGGCGTCATCTATACTCAACTTCTGCCGGAGGAAAAGATCTTTCCAATATAATGATGCCTAGATCAGAGTGATCGGCCAAATGGAACCTGAGATATGCACAAAAATGCTCGAAAAGTTGGGTGAAAAACTCAGAGCAAAATTTCCTGCCACTACACCTGGCTGCTCCATGGAAAAAATTGCCGGCCTCGATGACGCTTTCTTAGAAGTTTTTTTAACCGCAAGCAAGCCCAGTAGAAGGTCAAAAGAATAGAAAAACGAGAAAAAGGAAAGAGGGGAAAAACTCAAAAATCGAAAAAGCTTAAAGACGTAGGTCACCTACTTTTTGATTCCTGCGCACGCCCGAGCCAAAATGTTGTAAAACGTGATGCTAATGGCAAGAAAGGCAAGCTGTCATGTTGCAAATGCATTTTCGACCAGATTAAAGGTAATTTTGGCCGAGATCCAGCCTCAAAACCACCAAAATTTCCAAAAAAAAGCATTTTTGGTGAAAAGCTCCAGGAGTCGATGGGTTAATTGTTTCTCTGTCTAAACTATCTCAAAACTGGTTGTGGAACACGGCGTTAAATTCGAAATGTTGTCAGTTGTGGTTCACGTTCTCCAGACAACGCAGAATTTGGTCATTTCATGTTGCTGTTTTGCAGAGGACGACAAAGAAATGTACCAAGAATTATAACGCATGTGTGCACAGCTAGTTCTGCTCATTAAACCTTTTGTTTAGCGACGTTCCTGTTGCCGTTGCCGTCGTGGTTGACTTAAAACTCCCTAATTTTGCTCTGGCTACGGCCCTTCTGATGACCCTATGTTAGTTTTACCTAAGAGCACACTGAAAACTTCAGCGTACTAAACCATTATGCACCAGTCAAAGTAAACCCCAACCCCACCCTGGGATATGTGGGGCTTAAGTGGGGCTTTATCCCCATATTGGCAGCTCTTTGAGTCCCCAGTACGTGGGGAATTCGCGTGTTTTGTCCCTTTTGTCCAGAAGAATGAGGGGCATTAGTAGGGGATTCGTTCTAATCCAAGACCGCTGCGATCTGTTTTTGATAACCTTTAATGTTAGGTTATCAAAACAAAATAACAAAAAAAAATATGAAACCGAACGTAAAATAAAAAAGGATTATTTTGAAAAAAAAAAAATGGATATTTAGTCCTGGCCAGAAACCAAATTTATTTAATATGCCAATAAATTTATTATTTAAGTAATTTAGATTGTTTCGCCCTTTCCAATCGAGAAGTTATTCAATCATTTATTATTTCTTTGTGTGGTGGTGTGTGTGTTGTGTGTGGTGTGGTGTGTGTGTGGGTGTGGGTTGTGTGTGTTTTCTTGGTTCTTTCTGTCTTTTTTTTCTCTTGTAGTTTTCTTTTGTTACTTGCAGTATAACGTAAGCTAATAATGTAAATTAAGACCCATCTAATAATTTTTAGCCTTTTTTAAATTGATGTAAGCTTGAATGAAAATAAAAATGTGATCTCGTCAAAAAAATATGGCTGCGATCGTTTCCGAAAGGATTTCTGGGTACATTTCGGCACATTGGAGCGGACACAAGCGTTCACAGCTATTTGTGGAATCCGTTTCATCGTTATTCAAACCAATACATCGATTAATTTAGGGCATGGATTTAAGAAGGCAAACTATGCTGATGACCTTTTGTTTCTCTGCTCCATAAAGACAACCTTTCTGAATATTGCTGATATAACTTATGGAATATTATGACTAAAACTGTCCTTAAAATAAATTCCGGAGATTCCAACCCTCCCATTTTGGCCGAAAACCTCCCGTATTTGGAAAATATTTTCAGCCTCCCGTTTTTGCAATTCCCTGTTTTTGAAACTCTCTCTAGCGAAAGAAAGATAATGTTTTCTTCGTTTAATTAGTCTTTTTAGCACAATTCTTTGCCGTTTTTCGCTGTTTTTCTGCGCTTTCTCAGCCATTTTTCCCTTTTGGTATCCTGGCATGAGATTGCGGTAGTTTTGGGTGCGGGAATGCACTGGATTGTCTCGACTTTGGGCAAGCTTTACATTCATGCGTGGTATGCTATCGTAGCGCTCGATTTTTTCGTTGATCTTATGTTTATTCAATGAGAAAGTCTAAGTCTATTTTCCATTGACTGTGATGTCAAATACTGAAAATGAAATCTTAGAGGCACATGTCTTAATTTTTTTTTTACAGGGCAGCAAGCCTCCGGAGCCATGCCTGTTACAATCATGAGCATGGCTATGCTGGACCTAAAAACTGCCTTTTTTCTTAGTT
>JAHPZR010005367.1:75000-107500 GCA_019787425.1 Platygyra sinensis
TTTAATATAACCCCTGCAAAATTTCGGCGATAGCCTGCAAACAGGCTCTCCGTATGGGTTTTAATAATTATTCTGAGATTTGCTTTAAGCAAATCTCGGAATAACCCATACGGAGAGCCTGCTGGCAGGTTATCTCGGTGAGATCTTGGCGACATCTCGGCGAGGTTTTGGCCGGCGAGATTGCCGAGATCTCGGGAAGATCTCGGCGGCCAAAAACTCGACGAGATCTAAAATCTCGTCGAGATTCTCGCCGAGATCTTAGCTAGATCTCAGAATCTCGGCGGCCAAAAACTCGCCGAGATTCTTGCCGAGATCTCAAAATCTCGGCCGCCAAAAACTCGCCGAGATTCTCGCCGAGATCTCAAAATCTCGGCGGCCAAAAACTCACCGAGAATCTCGGCAAGATTTTCAAGTAAGATCTCGGCGAGATCTCAAAGTCTCGGCAGTCAAAAACTTGCTGAGAATCTCGGCGAAACTCGCCGAGATATCAAAATCTTGGAGGCCAAAACATCTCACCGAGAAAACTGGAAGATATTTTTAAAATGTCAACACTCAGATCCAGGTAAGCTAATCATAAATTCCTTGAGTGAAGTAGTTTCTAGCAGACAAAACAAACACACTGAAATACGACTCCTGACTACATGTCAAAAACAAGCAGATTTATTGACAGATAAGAGGGTCCGTCACGTACAGTTCAAAAAAACTTAACAGTTTCAGACACGTCCACCTTCAGTTCACATTTAGCTACCTTTAATGAGAGGAAAATCGTTTTTGCTGAAACTAAAAATAGAGGAGAACTAACCTTTATCCTCGAGTCGACTCACGTCCTTTACCTCGAGCAAACAAGAATAATTAACCTCAGATGTACTACATCTGTCAGCCGCAAAGAAGCGAAGAAAATTCGTTTCGCTTGACTACAACCTCATCAAAGTGAATGTCATGAAAAGGTTCATCTTCATCAACTGCTCAAGTTTTGCACTTTGCTAAAAATTGTTCCGTGTAAACTTCAGCTTGGTCGGTTTGCAGGTCTTGAAAAAAAAACAGTAGTACAAGATGTTTACGAATCCTCTTGAGATTGCTCACATTCGCGATGAAAACGTAAGAAATTAGTTAAGGTTACTATGCACCTTCAGATCAATAATTTTCTTCAGATCTGGATTTTTGAGTCAAAATATTGGTCGAAGTGTGATCTATAATTTTTTAAAAAAAATTATTGAAAAAGACTAAATTTTGGCGGAGAAATTGCAGTTTCACGTTTACGCCGGAAGTAAAAGTTTACCCCTTGATTGACAGCCCTATGATGTTATGCAATCAACCGAGACGACTTTCGCGGGATTAGAACTGGCTACTCAGTTGATCAGTCCACCACGCAAGCATCTTCCTTGGTGTAATTATTTTAGGTATGAATAAACCTAGACCATAGAAATGTTTGTGGACCAGTTCGAAGAAGCGAAAGAAGCGAACCAAAAATGAAAACACAGCAATGAATGAACAAGCGAAAGTTGGCGGAAAGTTGAAGCTACGGCTATCTGGGATCAAGCCTGCAAAAGATCGAGTCAAGAGTTTTAATGGAGAAAGGGGCTTTAATGATAGTACATGTTCGTTCTGGCTGGCTTGCCCCTTCTTATCCAATCCGACGCCTGTTTATCTCCAACATATCAGCTGAAGAGTTTCCGTCGAATCTGTCATAAATAAACGAAAAAGTTCTTGCCATTAATGACCATTAATATTTCACATGAAGGAATGGCTCAATTGCTGTATGGATATTTGTTCATCTTACCGAATACGGCAGTGATATTGGATTGAAAGGCTTTCCTATCAATCAAAAATTATTTCTATCAATTTCAGAATATCGCCATTTTGTCAAGGGAGAAAGTGAAACGTGCCCGAATTTCTGAAATCACCATAGTAATTCTCTCTCTAAAGTTTATCGGTTCATTTGAAGCTGCCGCGTTGTCTTTTACTACTGAACTTGATTTTTCCACCTAGCCGCTTTAGTTTGCTTTCTAGCGGTCATTCCCTTTGTTATCTTCCGCATTTTGCTCCGTTACAGCTTCAAGAAAAAAACAAGCAGTCAAAAATATTCTCTTCGCTTACAGCGCAATGCGAAACACTAATAAGGGTTGATTGAAGATTACGCGGGGAAATTTGACCTAGAAGCCAACGGAAGTAAACTTTCCAAGCGCTGATTGGCTCAGTTATCTCAGGACCCAGTTGACTGTGTTTGTGGGCGGAGTTTGTTTGCGAAGCAGGAAAAGTTTTTCAGCGCTGTTTTCTCGAAACAATTTTTTCACCAGAAGGGGACACTTTAAAGAGCTACAAGTCAAAGGGAATTTGTTCGATTGCTCTAAAATTTTGACAGTAGCTAGTTTTACATATAAACAACAAAACGTGTCTCCGAATTTTTTATTTCAAAATACTTTTTTTTCAAGAGCGATTTTTGTACTATCAATCCACATTTTCTTAATCCTATTTCAAAAATGTTCTATAACTTTTCACTGAAATTGAATATGGCAAATTGCAGACACCGTTTTTTTAGCGCTTTGGCCCTGGAAACGGAGGAACACATTAAATAATTCGCTTTGACAGGTAACGCTCAAAAGGTGATTTGGGCGCTCGCATTTAGGAGTCGTGAAAAATTCGACAATTCATTTTTAGTGCAGAGTGCACTATTGGGATGGTTTGCGGGTTGACGCCGCTAACGCACTATGCCACCAAGGCACTAACGCCTTAAGGCATTAAGGCAATAAGGCATAAAATTTAATGTTTGTTTAGTTAATTAATTCCAATTAATTAATTAGCCTTGTTCTGAGGGGGTGGGGTAGGTACCTTTGATTGCTACGTAAGATGTACTACACCTACATTTCTCCTTGGATAACATCACAAAACTATATATGGTTCCAATATTCTCTTGTAATCCTAGTGGTACTATTCTCTTGAGAACAAAAGCGATTTACACGAAGCGCATGCGCAGATTGATTAGCATTAGTGTTAACTATATGTAAGGTAAACGATACATTCCATACGCAATTATATTTCAGGTAATATCAGTTCCCCCTTTTAGTGCAAAGAACGCTTTTGTGACAGCGCATCTTTTGGAATCATCCCTTAAGCTCGGTTCAAAAATGTTGTGTGCTGTTTTCAACTATTTCGTGTTTGCTAAGCTTTAAACAGGGAAACGAATAAGTCGCCTCAGCCGCTTGTTTATTTTCTTTCCTATGAATGAGAACAAGAAGCTCACAAATGTATTCACCCGAAACATTTCTGAGTTAGCGGCATTAAAATTAGTAATGTCGTGACAAAAGACACTTCTCAAATATTGCTGTAGACACTGTGGCACTTACGGAAACCGCAAATAAATTTAGCCAGTCTTTAAGGGGACTCATTCACCGATGTAGGATATAATATTGGTCAAGTTGAAACGCTTCTCGGTTGTATTAATCGATATCATAGTGTATTTTGAACTGGTTTACTGTTAACACCAACGGTGGCAACCTAATAAGAACGTGCTCTTCCGAGAGACACGACGTGACTATTTGACAATTAAATTAGTAATTGTTTATCGATGATTTCTCAAACTCATTAATAATTCATAAGTTTGATAGCCAATAAAAAATGGCTTAATTCGTCACGTGCATGAGTTTTGATACCCAATGAAAACCTAGATGAAAACCACGCGTGTTTTGGATATCGTATCCAAACCACACGTTGCTTTCATCTGATTCCTCATTGGATATCAAGATTCACGCATCAAAACAAAAGAAATTAAGCATAAGAACAGAATTTAAAAAAATTAGCATCCTTGGGAACTTGCATTTTAATAAAATAATTTTAACAATAATACTCATGAAATTGGAAATTTAAACTGTTTTAAATACACATAGCGTCCGATACTAAATACTGCTCCATAAACAGTTTTCGGAGGATATTTCTTTACCTTCATTTTGCTCCAATTCAATGACAAATTTTCTTTGCCAACAATTCAGACTCAAGCATAACGATTTCCTTAATATGTAAGTCAAGCGCTTCGAAACCTAATGTAAATCGAGTAAAAGCTGAACGAACCTCCCGAAGGAATGGATATTTTTCTTTACCCGATTAATTCGCTATTCGTTAAAATAGTTTACGTGTATTTGTTTTATACCTTGATGACGGGGAATACGACTTTCTTGACTTAATTCTCTTCTTCGTAAACCATTTTTGGCTCCTACACCGTGCCACTCCTTCCATGCTCGTGGTTGGACGCTAATGAATCATGCATACAAACGCGTTCTTTCGGAAAAGGGGAAATATTTAACACTGCATAATTTCTTATTGTTTCGTTTGCGAAAACATATCACTGCATAATTTCCTATTGTTTCATTTGAGAAGCCATATCAAAAACTCGTGCTTCGTGCCTCATAAGGGGTTTCAAACACCTCGAAACAATAAAAGCACTCCGCCTGCGGCCTCGTGCTTTCATTAATTTCTCGGTGTTTGGAACCCCTGATGAAACACTCGCACTCGTTTTTGATATATGACATGAAAATTTGCCTCTTAATGAAACAAAATCATTTCTCTTTCAATTTTTTCATAAGTTAAAAAAATTATTTCATTTTTCTCAGGAAAAAAGCGAGCATATCTTCTTTGGACGTTTTTGAGTAAACAAGGGTATCATGTTACAGACTTTGCGAGAAAAACAAAAGTATCAAGTTACAAATGTTGGCGTTGAAAAACTAAAATTATCAAGTTTGCTTGTTCAACGTATTAATGAATTTAGAATGAACGAAATTCAACGTAAAACACCACAGTAAAATTTAAAACCGTCTTGACAAACAGTGACTGTAAGTTATTTTTGGGCCTTGAACTGACAAGTTAAATACAGGCAGCAGATGACTCAAAACGTACTTACAATCCTGCACAACACTCTGCGCTATCTGAGATAGTCTCACTAGTTTTTTAAAATTTTTGGTGTAGTCTGATAGCCAGTCCTATAAGCTTTAATTTGATGTAGGGGTTTAGATATCTACAGTTTAAACCGGACGCGCTACATCGCTTGCATGCGAGACACCCCTGAAGGTGCATAGTAACCTTAAGGCCCGTTTACACAGGCGATTTTTGTCGCGCTAAAGTTGCAACTTTAAATCGCACGTGTAAACCAGGTGCGATTTACAGTGCGATTTGTCGCCACGATATCGCAGGGGTTTCGAACATGTTTGAAACTTGATGCAACATTAGCGCGACAAAAATTGCATAGAGTTGCCGCGACAAAAATCGCTTGTGTAAACGGGCCTTTAAACTGTATTTCCTTTTCTCGAACAAAGCAGCTCACGTCATCGTAACTTAGTCCTTTGTACTTTCAAAAACATCTAACAAGCAAATTTCCCACGGCAAGAACTCTGAAGCCAACTCTCCTGTCGAAGGATTGCGTGTACTTTTTCCCACGTGACTTAAGATATCCAATCACAGTGTCTAGTTAACGATCTTAACGGGAAGTCTTCCTGCGTCTAGTCTGTCTGCCGCCGGCGCTGCTCGAGGAAAAGTGAAGAAAACAAAATCAAAATCTACCTCTACAAAGCCAAATTTGAACAGAAAAGTAATTTTTTTAGACAATTGATGGTCATTGAGCCGTAGCTCAAATGTAAGTCTGCTCCAAGGCTAAAAGAAAGAACAAAACTTCAATACGAGCAACAAAACTCTTATCTTAAAAAGCGATCAGCAAGGGTCTCTTCGTCGCCATAATAAAGTCAGATCGCTCCATTCAACTTTGTTAAATAAAATATTTTGGTAAATAAAACCGATCCAAGTTCAGAGTGTCTTTACTTTATTTTTGGGCTTCCCGCATTTGAAATCGAACTGAAAAACAGAAAGCTAATGGTCAACCACAAAGCAGTTAAATTCAACGCAGAAAGATTATTCATTTCATCTGGGAATGATTGGGTTAATATTTTGGTAAGTTTGTTTATTTCAAAATCTCGGCAAGATCTCGGCGAGATCTTACTGAGATACAGAAAAGATCGAGCTTCGCGGCAAGATCTTGCCGATCTCAGCGAGATGTAGAAAATCTCGCCGCGAACTCGACCGAGATTTGAGAAACCCACAAACATCATGGCGAGATCTCAGCAACCTCGGCAAGATGGAGAAGATCTCACCGCGATCTCTCCGAGATTCAGAAACTCACAAGCATCATGGCGAGATCTTGGTAATCTCGGCGAGATGGAGGATATATCGCCGTGATCTCGCCGAGATTTAAAATCCCGCAAACATCATGGCGAGATCTCTACAAATCTCGGCGAGATTTCGAATCTCGCAAACATCATGGCGAGATCTCTACAATCTCGGCGGGACCTCAACAATCTCGGCGAGAAGGAAGATATCTCGCCGCGATCTCGCCTAGATTTAGAATCTAAAGAACATCGTGGCGAGATCTCGGTAAAAATTTTGCACGGGAAGAAGCGCCAGCACTGTTAGTAGTTTTAAAGCCAAGCTAAAAACACACTTATTTCCGTCATCCATTTTTATCATAGTTGTTCCTGTTATTGTAAGTTTTACTTTCAATTGTAATTTTAGCTTTTTAAAATCATTGTAAGCTTTCTTTTAATTGTAATTTTAGCTTTTTAGCCTTTTTATTCCGTTTTTAATCTTGTCATGCGCATTTGAACATTTAATGAAATTTTCGCATTATAAATGTTATTATTAAATTTATTATTATTATTATGACTATTATTATTATGACTATTATTATTATTATTATTATTATTATTATTATTATTATTATTATTATTATTATTATTATTAAATGAGCTATTGACAAGTGGCCCTTGTGGACGAAGAGTCTAATTGTTTTAGTATCATCCAGCTAGTCGGACAGACTCACCAGTGTTAATCAATGAAGTATTGTTAGCAAATTCATCAGGATTTCAACCAAAAGTAACTGTTGTTGTTAACTGAGTGTGCCGTATATGGCAAAAAGTTGTCTGGAATAATAATTAATAAATAACTCCTATCATTTTACAGTTAAGGAAAGTTACCTAAATCCTCAAAGTATGTGATTGCTTCAACCGCGGGGCCCTGGTATACAAACTCGCCATTGGACAGCAGTGAAATGGTATCAAGCATTTTAAAGATGGAATAGCGGGGCTGATGAATAGACATTATGACTGTGTTTCCTCGACGACCAAGCCTAGAGAATGTACAAAGGTTCACGTCAAAGTTCCATACAGCCGTATCTAAATCAGTTGTAATAATTGATAGTTTTGATGCGCTCTTTCAAAAAATGTTCAGAAACTCAAAGAAACCCAATAGCATGACCTGGATTGATTAAATGTACGTACATGACAATACGTTACACGACTATGAAAGGTAAACAAGATGCTGGCATATTGTCTCAGAATGATTATTCGGCTTTGTTTCATGATCCACTTCCTAGTGTGATACCCGTAAATCAAACTAGCAAGCATCAAGTACCGTACACTTGAATCTCGCTACAACGGCAACCCTGAGTGTATCGAAACATGGTCGTTATTACCAGGTGGTCGTTTTAAAAATACCGTGGTACACGTTGCCGTTGTAGAGGTTCGGCTGTAACATAAAAGAGCAATGTCTAGAGGGGTTTTATATGATACCTGCAGAAATTCACGCACGCACGCTCATTGACTGATTTTCATTGTCAATAAGCAGACAGACACATCAATTACCACCGTTTTCGTTGATACGCGACTTTCGAAAACAAAACACCCGCGGAAACGTTTCCAAAATTCCGTCAATCATACATGTTTTCAACAGATCGGATCGAAATCCACCAATCACAGCCCGCTAGCATGACGTAAAGAAGGTCTGAAGGTCACACTAGTGGCTGTGATTGGTGTATTTCGATCCGATCTGTCGATAACACGCAAGACTGACAGACATTTTGGAAACGTTTCCGCGGGTGTTCTGTTTTCCAAAAAAACGAGCGAGAGCGGACAATTTGACAATTTGTTATCGTAAAAAACAAATTGACGTCAGTTTTTCATGCGCCCGTCCTGTTATTGACGATGAAATTCGCCATAACATTGTCAAAGTAGTCTGTGGGTGCACTCGGCTATCGCCTCACGGATTCACAGCTACTTTGACAATGAAAAAAAAAACAAACAACACTGAGAATAGAATCATTCAACCTGAGTGTACAGGAAACCAAAGACAGAAAAAACTGTTAGCTACCTTTCCTTACCCTTGTAGAAGTTGAATGACAGACGCAGCGGTGGATGCATCAAGACCAGTGGTTGGTTCATCAAGAAATAAAACAGACGGTGACATAATCAACTCCATTCCAATATTAGTACGCTTCCGTTCTCCTCCTGAAATGCCCCGGATGAACTCATTTCCAACCTGCCACAGCAAATCAGAGATAAACAAAGGACACGGAATGCTTTTTTTCTTGTTTCTTTTGTCAGGGAATGTTTACATTTTGCCTCATTGTCACACTACTTTGCATAGACAGAAGAAATCTTTTGTTCATACATTAATAGGCCCTTTGCAGTTTACGATCACACGGTACAAAAACCGCCATGCTGGAGAGCAAACCGCCCACTGGGATATCCAAAACAAAAGAATATTTAGTTAAGTTGCTTTGTTTTGGAGGTCCCAGTGGGCAGTTTGCTCTCCAGCATGGCGGTTTTTGTACCATGTGATCGTAAACTGCAAAGGGCCTATTGGCGCAATTTTTAGCGCTTTCCGCGTTTCATTGAGGAAGGCCTCTTAACTGGCAAAACTTTTGAACCTAACATTCACATGTTCGTTAACAGCGCAATGTAATAGCCGGACTGACTTATGTGCAAGAGACCTCTCTGGGTGGCTCAGGATTATCCCAACATTTCACCATTTTGTCTAGACATTCTTTACTTGAAACAAACTGAAGTTACAAAATACACTAATGAAGAGCCACTTTCCCTCTTTGAAAGGTAAAAAAAGAAAGAAAGAAGATGGAGTCAGATCTATTCCATAGATACCGTTAAAGACACATTGACCGTGCTCTTAACTGGGGAAAACAGACCCTGAACAAGGTAATTTCTATTACTTACTCACTTTTTTAGCCTAGCCATGACACAGAGGCATGTACAGAGCTGAGTACCTGAGCAGAATGAACTTAATTTTAAAAAAAACATTACAGTTCACCTGATTCTTTTTTAGTGTTTTTTTTCTTCTTTTATCGCTGACTTGCTTCACAGAAATGTATCCCCTATCGTTAGTACTAGCGAAATACAAGAAGTAATCTTAAATCTATACCAGCTCGCTTATCATTGAATTTCTTTTTACTTTTTAACTCAGAAAATAGCCTCTAGCTATATTTCAAGTTGCATTTTCCAAGTTAGGGTTTTTTGCAAATTGGCTGACCAACGTAGGAAGGAGGCTTTCGAAGTCGCTCCCGCAGCGAATCATCTCAAGACGACTCAAAGACTCGAAGTTCAATTTGTTGAGGTAGAGGTGACACGATTTTCTCACAGAGAATGTTTTTAAAAATTGGCAATTTTTGTCATTGGTTCATTGATTTTCTGACGCAATCACTCTATCTCACAACAGGGCCTTAGGTTGGTGATCGGACTGGAAGCAGTACTTTCTTTGTGGTAAGGTCTGACACAAGGATGATGCTATTCACGGTGTCACAAACTCTTTAGGTATCCTGTTACCGTTACGTTTTGCGTAATTTGTTAAGAATTCAGATGGATTTAACTTCATTTTTCTCCTCTCCACTGAGCTCAGTCGAGTAACTTAAACGACATATCGTATCAACGGTGCGGTGGCCTCAACAAACTACACCCATTCTCTTTGAACATTATTATCTAGTAAGGATGGGCCGATACCGATAACAAATATTTGATACTGGCGATATCAAGGCCGGATCGAAAAAAAATCAATACCAACGAGAAGTAACGATGTTTTCGATACTACACGTGACCTATCCACGCTTTGTCTCCTGAGCCTGTGTTCTTCTGGTCAGCACCAAAAGCAAAAGCAAAGTCTTGTGCAGTTGTTATTGAGTAAGACAATGATCTCGTTAATAAACTGAAATCTCCATTGAGCATATAAATTATTGCCTTAATCACGACCTGAGTAATGTGTAAGAATGGCTGTCTGCTAACAAGCTCACCTTAAAGTGGTACTGACGAAAATCGCATGTTTCCTACTGAAGCCATTTTAAAACATAAACAAGTAGTCTGTATGAGAAGAAAAATACCGTTTACTTTTTTCAAATATCTCTTTTCGTTCGAGAGATATTCAAGTTTTTAAAATATGCAAATTAGCCAAGTCATGACATCATATACTCAACCAAATTTTGAACAAATATGATGAAAAAAGATATCTCGGCCAATTTGTAACAGAAATGTTTGATTCTTTGCAGTTTAGGTTCTACCAAAGGTGCAACACATTATGAGCTTAAAAGTTTTGTTACCATGGCAAAATAGTGGGTTCCAGACTTCCCCAATATTAAAGGCATTTCTGGCCTCCTTCACCGTTCTATTTTCATAATTGCAAATGGTGCCTCGTATGTATGATCCAGCAGGCATATAAATATGTTAACTCCAGTTTGTGGGCCTGTTTAGCGTTTTTCGAGCTGAAAATCACTAACATATTGAAATCAAGGGGATTGAGACTGGGACAGAGTGAATTGCCATGAGAACATAATTTTTATTTTTATTTTTATCTCTCAAACTGGCGACCAATTACTCTTTTAAATTTAGACTACAAGATCGCATCAAAAGTAATAGCAAAGAGGATAGAAAAGATTTTACCAAGAATAATTCATCCTGACCAAACTGGCTTTGTTAAAGGAAGGTACATTGGTCAAAATATTAGGCTGATAAATGATATCATGGAACATACTAAATTGCACAATATTCCTGGAATATTACTTCTTCTTGACTTCCGGAAAGCATTTGACAAAATTGAATGGTCTTTTATCCAGAATACTTTAAATTTCCTTAAAATTGGTGACGGTATTAAACGTTCGGTCTTCACTTTTTACACTGGTCCTGAAAGTGCGGTTTTAAACAATGGATTTTCTACAAATTATTTCCAATTATCAAGAGGCGTTAGACAGGGCTGTCCTCTGTCACTCTGTCTTTTCATCCTAGCAGCTGAAATTTTAGCATGCAAGATACGACAAGATAAAGAAATCCAATTGCAAGGAATCAGAATTTTCAATTCCGAAGATAAGATAAGTCAATTTGCCGATGACACATCGTTAATTTGCAAAAGCTGTCACTCTGTCGAAAAAGCAATCAAAGTGTTAGACTCCTTTGGGAATTTCTCTAGTTTGCATTTAAATACCGCTAAAACCAAAGCTTTGTGGCTAATAGCCCTTGGCGCGATAGCGAAGAAAAACCATTTGGGTTTAAATGGCCCAAAGAACCGGTTCGTGCATTAGGTATTTTTGTATCATATGATAAAAGGCAAAATAATGAAAAGAACTTTCTTGGTAAAATTGACAAATTAGGCGCCAAACTGGAGGTTTGGCATCCAGTTTGTTGTTCCTGGAATCTCTCAATACCAGGGAGATGCCTCATAACAAAATATCTCGGAATCCCGCAGTTAGTTTTCTCCATGTCAATTTTAGATGCCCCAAGAGCTGTATTCCAACTATTAAAACATCTACTTTTCAGTTCATTTGGAAAAAAAGGAAAGACAAGATTAAGCGTCAATTGATGTACCAAAATTACGATAAAGGAGGATTGCGTGCTCCTAATGTGGATGTAATGATCAAATCCCTAAGGTTAGCTTGGATACCATGCCTTCTATCTAATGACTAGAAATGGAGTGAAGTTTGGAAAACAATCCCAAATCACTATTTTGACTCGTACGGTGGCCTAAACGTCCTCTTAAGATGTAACTACGATTTGAAGTTTCTTGAGCAGACTGGTAGGCCTCAATTCTATAAGTCAATGCTCCAGTTCTTTCATGGAAATTCTCCTATGAAACTGACCTTGGGCAAGATTTAGTTTTATTTAACAACTCCGCTGAATGTTTTAAAGTTATAGATCATGCGACCACAAAATTCCAGGTCAAGATAAAAGAAGCGTTACATGTTTCCTGGGAGCAACCTTTTTTAAACAAGCAATTATATCACGTTAATTTAACTCTCTCGTTCTAATTAACATGTTACTATTGTACACTCTTTTGTTACCTCTAGCTTTGTTGTAAGATTCCCAATTTCATTTCACGTTGTTATTTATCTTTATTTAGCATAATATTATAAATTCAAATGTAACTTCAATTATTTTACTTTCAACTGAAGATGGTCGTTGCACGACCGAAACATGTGTCGTCATTTTCATAAAAAGTACCACTTTAAGTATGACAAAAACTGAGTTTATGATTATTGCATCAAGGCAGAAGTTATCACAATTTACGGAAAGTCCCTCTCTTACTATAAACGAAAACGCAATAGCACAAGAAACCTCCGTTAAATCCCTTGGAGTTTATGTCGATCAAAATGTAAACTGGGAGTGTCATATTGAAAACTTCTCTAACAAGATAGCTTGTTCCATTGGTGCAATTAAACGAATTCGGCATCTTACTCCATTCATTATGGGAATCAGTCTGTTCGAGAAACAATTAGGGATTAATTGTACGCGTGAACAGATCGGACTTTTTAGTAATTTCCACCAGTGGCTGCCTCAGCCACGAGTGGAAATTGGAAAAGGTCCGATCTGTTCACAAGTACAATTAATCCCTAATTGTTTCGAGAAAGAAGACCGATTTCCTTTTAATACGGCAACCATAAATACAAGCTTCTGGCTGACGTCTTTTTGCTATAGAGGGATGCTAGAATGAAGCAACGGTGTGATAAAATATGTTAGTTTAGTCTTTAATTTTCTCAACAATTTACGCCAAAGTTCTCCATACGATAATAGTTTTCTTTCGAAAATGAGCCACATAGACGAGCAAGTTCCAAGTTTGTAACATTAAGTTCTATTTCAATGGCTTTGAAGCTGTCAAAATTCTCAACGCATGAGCAACTTTGGTTTCATGATAAACCTTGCGATGAAATTAATCTTCTTTGCTGACTCAGTTATTTTCTTTCGTACTTGTAACTTGTACAACTCGCGTGAATACTGAACTCTGAATTACGAACTGAACACACTTTCACATAAAAACACCCAACTAGCACTCTACTGCTACTTCTTATATAGTTCTTACAATCTTTCTAGAATATTCTAACATTTAATCATGGAATTTTCCGGAATTTACGATAAACATTACTCAGATTTCTATATCCAGACATTACGTAATCATTTTGAAATCATTACAACTTTCTATAACGACCTAAACAGTAATCAAGAATGTTCTGGAAATTCATAGAATATTCGATAAACATGCTAAACATCATGTCTTTTGACCATCCTTCCCCTCCTCGATGAGCTGTAGGCTCATCGACTGTAGAACTCTGCAGCCTTGTTCGTCATCAGTCAATCGCCTGTTTCGCACTCTAGCGGGCATAATCTTGATATGGTCCTTTCAAAGATTTTCTGACCAATTCTGACTTTAGCAACTCTCACATGTCCATCTTTGCCAGGAATCGTCTCAGCTATTCTGCCCAATGGCCATTGTCCTCGTGGCATGTCCGGAGAAATTACTAGTACTGTATCGCCAACTTTCAAGTCTTTGTCGTGTTTGAACCATTTTTTTTCCTGGCATTCAAATTCGGCAACCATTCTCGAATCCACCGATTACAAAAGTGGCGAATTATTTCTTGAACGCGTCTCCATCTTTTACGAAGATAAAAATCTGTCTCGTCCACAGATTCTGGAGCAAATTTTCCACCGATTTGACCATGAAGAAAATGGTTTGGCGTTAATGGAACATCATCTGCTGGATTGGCTGACTGATAGGTTAACGGACGGGAATTTGTAAGTCCTTCGGCACCTGTAAAGGCTGTCATGAGCTCCTCGTCTGTTACATCGGCGTTTCCTAATATACCATATATTGCTTTCTTAGCTGCCTTAATCATCGTCTCATGTACTCCCCCAAAGTGAGGAGCCAGAGGAGGGTTAAAATACCATTTCACCCCTCTATTAGCAGTTGAACTTGCAATCTTGTTCTTTTCTAGTTTCTCAACTAGTTCTTGTAGTTCTCAATTGGCTCCCACGAAATTAGTTCCATTATCCAAGATCATTTCTTCTGGCAACCCTCGCCGACTTGCCATTCGACAAAGCGCATTTAAAAACGAGTCAGTGTCGAGACCATATGCAATCTCCAGATGTACGGCTCTTGAAGTTAAACATGTGAACAGACAAAGGTATCTTTTACCCCAGGCCTGCGCTTTCCTCTTCCTTGTATTTTTTAAACGGGCCTCCAAAATCAACCGCTGTACGAGCGAAAGCACGAAGCGGCATCTAAAACCTGATCTTTGGCAGAGGTGCCATTACCTGCTGAGCTGCCTTTGCTTTTCTTTTTCGACATTTATACCATTCTCCTTCGCACTCTCTAATTTCTTCCCTACCTTGCATCAGCCAGAAACGTGACGAAAGCATCGCCAACGTTTGGTTCGTCCCTGCTGTGTGATTTCCTTGTTAATGATGCCACCTTACTATCAGTTTCGTTACCCACTCTTTTCTTGGCAATATTATGGGATACTTGACGTTGTATGGTAAGAACTCGGCATTCTCTAATCGACCATCAGATCTCATCATGCCGTCTTCGTCCACTCTTGGATTTAACGCAAGCAATTTACTGCTCATGGGAAGTGGTTTTCCAGAGGATAGCGCTGAATACTCTTCCTCAAACGGCCTTTTCTGTGCGGCTTTTATGATCCTGATCTCAGTATCCTGAATTTCTTCGACAGTCAGTTCATCCCTTGTTCGTCTGCCAATTGGAAGTAAGCAGTGTTCAGGAAGCGGTAAATCCATGCTTGGATTCTGGTCAGTCCCAACCAGCTCGAAAAACGTTTTGTCTCTAAGCGCGATTCATCGTCTCCTTCGATAACTACCATCGTTCTGTCTCTTCTATCGCTGGTGTCTAGCTGGCACTTGTTACTCTTCCTGACTTCTGTATCAGATGCACTGACATATGTGTGATCTTGTTTATTAGCCATTCTGATGGTTTCTCCTTCAGGTAACTTGGTCCTTCCCACCATGAATTCCTTTCAGCAAGCTCTGGAACTGTTGGGCCTCTCGTGACAAAATCTGCCGGATTCTCATTGGTCGGTACGTATCTCCATTGGCTACGATTACTTGTTGACTGGATCTCTCAGATTCGGTTTGCTACAAATGACCTGAAAATTCTGCTTGGTCGGTGTATCCACCATAGCACGTTCATACTGTCTGACCAGTATGTGGTCAAGCTTGGATCAATGTCTAGTGCTTTGGTATCGACATGCTCAATCTCAGACCCAACACCGCCCCCATCAACTCCAGATGTCCTATACTCATGGCTGTAAGCGTTGCGACCTTTGATTTTGAAGCAACCATTCGTACAGCTACTATCCTGCTTTTGTACTCGTTTCTTGCGTAAACCACTGCTCCATATGCCGCTGTTGAAGCATCAGCAAACAAATGTAAACTTGTTGAAATCAGCTCACCAAAATTGGGTTGTAGGCATCGCGGAACTCATATGCACTGTAGGGACTTTAGCTCCTGGAACCATTGTCTTGCCTTTCTTGCTTGTTCCTCTCTCACTGGCTCATCCCAGTCTACCCCAGTGGTCCACATTTCTTGGAGAATGATTTTTGCGCGAACAATGCATGGTGCCAGAAAACCTAAGGGCTCAAAGAGTGTTGCAATACTCTTGAGAAAATTGCGCTTTGTAAGCTGGAATTCCTTCCCTGGCGGGTGTGCCTTGTAGGTAAACATGTCTTCCTCAGCTACCCAAAGTACCCCAAGCGTCTTTACCGATGGTAGATGGCCTTGGTCTAAGTCTACCTCAGGGGCTCTGTCATCGACTGGTATTTTCTCCAGCACCTTTGGGGAATTCCATAGCCATTTTCTCGCGGGCATTCCAGCTCTTCCCCACAGCTCGGATAACTGCCTGTATAGCTCTATTCCTGTTTGATCATCTGAAGTAGAGTCCATGCTGTTGTCCATGTATGTTGACAAAATCGTCTCTGCTGCCATTGGAAATTGTTCTTTATGCTTCTGCGCATGTTCTTGAGTGACAAACTGAGCTTGGAACGGTGACGAATTCACTCCAAAAACTACTCTATTGAACTCATACACATCTGGTTTCCTGGTCTGATCCAACGATCTCCACAAGAACCGATGAAAGGGTCTGTCTTCTGGTGCTACGCTTATTCGTAGGTACATTTCAGCGATGTCACACACTAATGCTACGGGTCTCTTGCGAAACCGTAGCAAAACACTGAAAAGTTCACGTTGCAGCTTGGGTCCTTGGTGTATGGCGTCATTCAGAGAAATCCCGTCGCTCTTAGCGGACGCATCAAACACGATTCTCGTCTTTGTTGTTTCTTTTTCTGGTCTAATGACAGCGAAGTGGGGTAAATACCATGATTCCCTGGGTTTTTTCTCCGTCTCTGGAACCTTTCTTATATACCCCTTGGCTTCGTACTGATTAATCACGTCTGAATAGCATTTTCCGATTTCTGGATATCTGCACAAACGTTTCTCTGTGTTCTGCAACCACCTTTGCGCTGTTTCGTAGTTGTCTGGCATGAGCGGTTTTTCCTCCTTCCAGGGTGCTCCTATCTCGTATCGTCCATCTTCAAACTTTTATTGACTTCTTAAGTGCTTTAAGTGCGACTTGATCTTCTGGCTTTAACATCTTGGTCTTCACCTGTAATCCGTCGTCTTCTATCTACCAGAACTTTCAAACAGTGTTGCCCAACTCAACACTTGATCCCTCGTGCACGAAGTAAGTATGTATAAAGTTTGAGTGCCCGATACATGTCCACCCCAACGGTGTTAATCTTGCCACTGGCTCGCCTGGTTTACCTCTTACATCTTTGATGGAATAGTGTAGATCAGCATAGTCGATACCGATCAGGATATCAACAATCGGGCGTGGCCCCACATAAGGGAATTTTATATCCTTAAGGTGGATCCAGTCCTTGGCGTACCTGGCCCAGTTAACTGCTTTCATGTTGTCTGTGACTCTGTTCGCTGTAAATGCAGTAATCTTCACATTTATCCTGCCATCTAGGCTCTCTATCCCACACTCGACTGGCATCGTCTCGAAAGTATCTTCCTGGCCATTAAGAACGTTGACTGTCACTTTACAACTCTCGCCCTGTAGTCCCAACTCAGCAGCAACATCCCTATTTACGTACGTCTTGGTACTGGCATCGTCCAGCAATGCGTTGACGACTAGCTTCTGCCCTCCATTCTTTAGTATCACAGGCACTGTTCTCAATGCGATGTATTCCTCTTTGACTTTCTCTCTCGGGTTGTTGCTGCTTCCCCTCCGTGACAGGTCCTTGTGCACCTTGCTTTGAATCCTGGCTGTCATTGGCCTTTTGATCACTGGTACTCTTCTCCTTATCCGACTCTCTCCTTTTATCCTCATGCAACAGTCTGTTATGCGTATCAATACATCCATTCAGGCCACAGATTCTTGACCTCGTACATGACTGACCAAGGTGGTTGGCTCCTAAACATCTGTAACACAAACTGTGTTGCTTCGCAGTTTCCCATCTTTTAAGTACGGACATCTCTTTAAATTTGTCATATAGCCAAACTGGATGCCCTTCTCTGCCTTTTTGTTGACTCTTAGGACTGCTTTGTTTTCCTGGTTTGCCAAAATATGTCTGATCTTTCCGTTGCGTACCAGATGAGCTTCTTGATATCCCACGTAGCGTTTCGGATGCTATGGTCTGGAACTCCTCCTCTTGTATCACCCACTCTCGTAAAGTTTCTACGCATTCTGTTTTACTTCTTTCCTATACCCATCGACGGTACTGTGCCAACATCTGCTCCGTCATCTTCTTCTGCAGCTTAGCGTACAGTGAACCGTTACCCAATTCCTCGTATCGCCTTGCTTCCTTCAGGTTGACGACTGCAATATCCAGAATGTCTGCAAATCTCTCGATATCCTTTGGGTATCCAGGCCTTACTGGTTTAAAATTCTCAAGTTCTTCAAGGTGCAGCGCAATCTGCCTCCTTTTCCCGCCGTACTTCCTCTCCAGCCTGCTCTTTGCTGCTTCGTAAGCGGACGCTGAATGACCCAGGTTTTCTATTGCCTTGAGCGCTTCTCCTGACAAATATTGCCTAAGCTGGAGTAGCTTATATTCTGGAGTGGCTGGTGCCTTGTCAATGCATGCTTCGAAGGCTGCTTTCCAATTCTCATAGTTGGCTTTGTCTCCGTTAAACACAGGGATCGATACCCTTTTTAGCTGTTTCCAAAGGTCTTGACCAATTTCCATAGCTGGCGACGCTTTTCCCTTCACCCTCTCCGTCTCATCTTGACCTTTGGTCTTTAACCCGCTATGGTTTCCTATCTTGCTCTTTGGCTTTTGCTCGCCTTCCTCAACATCACTGCATCCCGCCCCACTGACATAATCCTCTTCTAGCCCAAGCTCCTTGTCGATCTTTTTTTCTACCTTGACTTGTATTCTTTTTACTTCTTCTTTATTGTTGACAAGTTCGTCTCTCTTTTGCAGTGATCGAGCTTCAAGCTCTTTCAATTTCTTAGCGTATTCTTCTACCTTTTTCTTTTCAGTCTGAATAGCTTCTTCTTCTTTCAATATACTTGATTCCATTTGCTCCGCCTTTTTCTTTGCTTTCATCATTTCCTCTTGAGCTTGTCTAACCTTTTGTGAAGTTTCTGACGCGATACTTGATAGTTCCTGGAGTCCAGGTACTCTTGTGTCCTATTCTGAGCGTCCGTAAACCCTTCTTCGATTCTCTCTATTTCTTGACTTAGCTTGCTTATATTTATGGTATCTTGTCTTTCCTCATACATCGTAGATAAAGCCTCTAAATCCTCCATTACTTTGTCTAGTTGCTTGTCCAGCTTTTCTCGTGCCTCTCTTACTTGACTGCGACTAGGCAAGTCTTCCTCCAGTAACTGTAAAAGTCCATGTCTTGCTCTCGTGAAAGCTGCTTTGCTTCTTGACTTTGATTGTTTTTGCCTCTCTAAGGCCTTGTTTTCTTCGTTAGATCTTCTTCCGGCTCGAGGGTTCTCTTTTCCATCTTCGTCGTCGCTGTAGAATGCTCCCTTTCTATTGTTCTTTTTCTTACCCATCGATATGGCTTAAGTTTCCACTTTGATTCCACTTGTCTTCTTGTTCGAACCTCGCTCTGCTACCAATCTGGTTTCGTGATAAACCTTGAGATGAAATTAATCTTCTTTGCTGACTCCTTTATTTTCTTTGGTACTTGTAACTTGTACAACCCGCGTGAATACTGAACTCTGAATTACGAACTGAACACACTTTCACACAAAAACACCCAACTAGCGCTCTACTGCTACTTCTTATATAGTTTCTTACAATCTTTCTAGAATATTCTAACATTACATCATGGAATTTTCCGGAATTTACGATAAACATTACTCAGGTTTCTATAACTAGACATTTCCTAATCATTTCGAAATCATTACAACTTTCTATAAACGACCTAAACAGTAATCAAGAATGTTCTGGAAATTCATAGAATATTCGATAAACATGCTAAACATCATGTCTTCTGACCAGACTTTTTGATGAATAATCAACATGTACAGGAAAGGAAATGCACGTCGAAACTAGTTGAGACGGTATCAAAAAGCGTTTTAATTATTTTATTGACAAAACTTGCATGAAAACGTTTTAAGAAAAGTTTACAGCCTTAACTTAAACTATGACATGGAGCCAAAGATACAAGGACGAGTTCATTCGGGAAAACTAAGGATAACCGTGCAAAGACAAGTGAAGTTGAAATGGGAAGACTAGTTCAAAGTGTTCGTCAACGAAGTTTGTAAGTTTTTTAGATTTTCAAACCATGGACTTTAATTGCTTTGCTTGGTCTGCGGCTCAGGAATTCTTCAGAAACGCCAGCTGGACATTTTTCTCACTAGTCGCCTCCATTTTTGGAACGACCATCCTTCCTTGAAGGAGATATTCTCATCTTTGTAGGGTTTGACTCAGCAAACATGACATACGCGTGGCCATTTTCATTCTTTGCAGACTTAAAGTGTTCATTGTGCAAGTTGTAGTCTTCTTGCCTTCCTCTTAAACCAAAAATAATGTTGGGTCACTAAGTACCAAGTTGTGTTCAGTCGACAAGCCGATCACGACTCTGGCTCACAGCTGCCGTCTTTCCTTTAATTTGGTGTAGAAATCTCCGAGAACCTCTTCAAGATGTTCGAGCGAGAGATTTTCAATGCCTTTCGGATTTTTTTGAAATATCTGCGTTGCTTAGTTTTGGTCGATTTTGTTTTTGTTTTTATTTACTACAATACTGCTTCTACATAACAAGCATTTTTTGTTTGTTGTCAACGGCAAACTTGAATTTATCCGATCAAATGCGACCGATACAATTAAAATTTAATTGTTCAGCTCTCCATACAATTCGGAATAAATTGTTCAGCTTCCAACCAATCAGAAGCGAGTATTTACGGTAGCAGTATTATAATGTTCTAATTAAAGTTTATAAAAGCCTTATTCAACCACATTTTGATTATTGCAATGTAGTGTGGGGAAACTGTAACAAGGGCCTTTCTGAAAAACTGCAAAGGCTTCAAAATCACGCAGCTCGCATCCTAATGTCTGCGAGCTATGATAGTAATTTGGATGATTTATTCCAGGCACTAGGGTGGCGAAGACTCTACTATTAAAGATTGGAACAGAAGTCTATCCTAATGTATAAAACATTACATGGTATGACACCTGATTATCTGAGATAAGATTTGCTTGTATATCGTGACAATGTAAGTGCTTAAATTCATTTAAGGAATACCGAAAACAAATTAGTTCTTCCACAACCTCGAACTGATTATCTCAAGAGAAGTTTTTTGTACAGCAGAGCTCAGCTGTGGAACAACTTACCTGTAGACCTATGACAAGTGTCTTCACCGACCGATTTCAAATCTAAATTAAGTTGCCACAGTTTCAAGTAATATCTTAGTTGCAAGTAATATCTTAATTTTAAGTAAATTTTAGACACGGCCTCCATGAAAAGCAGAATTTTAAGTATTTTTTTTATTAGAATTGTTATTAATAAATTTTATTGTAGTTAGGTAGATAGATATACTACAATACTAGATAATTAACTGATGGAAATACCGTTTATAAATAAAGTTATCGTATCGTATCGACCTCGCTACTGACCCCATATTAAAATCAAAGGGAAAAAAAATCGAAAGAGCCCAGAACTATCAATGGGACTGATTAAAGTTCAAAGCTAACTTTAGCTTACCTGAAATTTCTAAGATGGTGGACGTGATCCAGATTGCCAACTCTTTTCTCTTTTGATAGTAAGTGCAGGCAAGAGGCCATTACTAGGAGCCTGCAACTACCCCATATTCCTGTCACGGCATTTTCACAGACCGATCTATTTTTAGTTTGAATTCATCTCGAATTCAGATCACCACAGTAACCTCAGTAACCAATTGCAATCATACACAGCATGAAAACAGAGATTTACGATGGCTTAAAGCTGCTTAAAGCTTTTTGACCAACTTTACGCTGTGATTTAAATCACTTTAAAGGTTTTGTAAATGATACATTTTATTATTTTACCCTTCTACTTGTAAAGGTAATGTAAAGTTGACGTAAAGGTTATTGACCAGCTTTACGACGTGAATTAAATTTCTTTAAAGATTCATAAAAGTTTAATTTACACCCCCATCCTTAAATGTAATGTAAAGATAGTGCAAAGGTTATTGGTCAACTTTATGCCATGAATTTAATCCTCTTAAAGTTTTTTTAAAAGCTGCATTCACGGTGTCAACGAAGTTTTTGCCACGAATTAAATTTCTTAAAGATTTGTAAAGGTTTTATTCAAGACATTTACGTGACTGAACGTAAAAGAGTAAAGCTGTCGAATAACATGCTTCACGTTTTTCTTTTCTTCTTATAACATAGGTGTTGCATTAATTGAACGCCATTTGACTTAATGCAGTCCCTCGTTTCCTCTTTAATGAATAATCTTTTTTGCTTTAAAGTGCCTTTGAAGTAAAAAATAATTGTTCCTTATTTGAAAGGCTTTTCAAAGTAAAGAAGAATGGCATTTTCCTTTTGGGAATATCTTTTTTGTTTTTAGAGATATTTATGTTTTTGTATTATGCAAATGACGAATGACTCGTTCACTAACAATGAACTCGAAATTTTCAATACCCCACTCGGCGGCCTCGTGCGGTATTGAAATTTCTCGTTCATTGTTAGTGAACTCGTGCAGGTAAATCCCGATAATTCACTCGCTGAATGCGTAAACCTGTAATTATTTTACACATTTACAAGAACTTTACGCTGGCTTTAAACAGTATTAAAGCTGTCTTTTCATGCTGTGATAAGCACGGACTAATGTCGGCATGATGTCAACATGTTCACGTGAGGCCGCATTGTTTTATCCCCACCGAAGGGTGCTCATGTAGACTGGAACTGGCCTATTTCGAGAGAAAAAAATATCTAAAAATACACTGGTCATTAATATTGCTATTGTCAATTGGCTTACTATGGGAGTTGCAGGCTCCTAATAATGGGCTCCTGGTGTAGGTTTTGTTAACGAAAACCCGGGCACAGAATAAGTTGGAATATCATCGACAATGGTCTTTGCATCCATCAGAAAACTAAGCAATGAAAGTAACGAGGAAACTTTGGCCAAGGAACACACAAACGGACGACACAAACACTGAAATGTCAACATCAACCAGAAGTTGATTTTTGCATTGTTGTCTCTCACCAATTTCCAGTATTCCGATCTTCTTGATACATGAAGACGTCAAAATGACCATGGACTCTCAAAAAACTCATCATAACTCAATCTCATTTAATCAACACTTTCTTTTAAAAACTTAACAAGTGTAAATTTTGTGATTGTACTAGTGAACAATGCAGCCATGTACAGCTAAAAACAAACAACAAGGCATGACCTTCTTTGAAAAGGAGCCCACAGTATATTCCTGATGTTTGAAAAAGAAATATCAGTTACTTGATGATATTCCAACTTATTCTTTGCTCGATTTTTTGCTAACAAAACCTGCACTTACCTGACTCACAATCTGCATCGCGTACGGCATCTTGAAAATTTCAGGTAAGCTAACATAAATCAGTCAGCTGAGCTTTTTCTATTTTTTCCTTTGATTTTACTGGGGGTCGGTAGGGGGGATCTTTAAGGGGATCAGTAGGGGCTCAATGGGGGGGTCAGTGTTTTGTTGAAGCCCACCATATACAGTGTAAGCAGGAACCCCCTGGTGTGGGCTGACACCCTTGTACTTGGTCAACCAGATCACGCGACTTACCAGTTAACTCAATGACGTCAGAGTTTCGGTATCAATATCGAAGAAAAAAATCAGTATTGTATTGCTTTGAAAAAAAAACCATATATCAGCCAATCCTTATTATCTGATACCCAGATCTCCCTCTACCAAACAGAGAATAAGCTATAATCCAGAACTTTGCTCAAATCACTTAATTTCCTATATCTTCCGTTCAACCAGACGAACATAAACTGAATAAGCGAGAACCTGCAAATATTTAACAATTAGACCCGTGGCCCTTGAGGGCAAAGGGTCTAATAATTGTTTTAGTATCACAGAACTAGTCAGACAGAAAAGGCAATAATAAAGTTAGCAATGCAAGTTAAAGAAATGTTTACTTGGGGAAAAAAAAACTCGCTACTCGCTACTCGATGACTATTGCTAATAGTCCCCTAGTAGCGTAGCCAATCAAAATGCAGGATTTGGCATTAGTCCACTAGTTGGGTGATACTAATGCTTATTAGTAGAATTCTACTAGTATACTAATGCAAATGCTACAATCTGATTGGCTGAGCTACTCGTATACTATCAGCCATTAGAGTGCAGTGGTTGCCGGTCGTCCTCGAAATTCGATGTTTTTCTAGTTTTTCCGATGTTTTGGAAGAAATTCAGATGTAAACGTGTAAGTGAATTCCTGAGAAAACTAAAGGAAGCACATCTACGGTTTCTTGACTTTAAAAACTTGAAATTATTAAAAAAGCGGGTACGCGCGTAAACAAGTTTGCCAATGACTGTTCGATTCGTGTAACTTTGTTTGAGGGTAAAGTTCAATAATAGGCGGAAAAATCATTGGAAACCGTTATTTTTGTTAATTTCAGTTAGAATTCTACTAAAACAATTAGATTATTCGCTCTCGATTTCTATGAGGCGTAGAAATCTCGAGCTCATAATCTAATTGTTAATTAGTAGAATTCTACTAGATAAGTACACTAATGTAAATGCTGTAATCTGATTGGCTGAGCCATTGCACACTATCAGCCATGAGTGTGCAGTGGCTGGAACTCGTCTAGGAAATGGCGACGTTTTTTCGTTTTGCCAAAGTTTTGGAGGAAACTTTTGATGAAAATGGATAATTAAAACCGTGGGAAGACTAAACGAAGGACATTTATGGTTTCTTGAATTAAGAAAGTTAAATTATTGAAAAAATGAAGCGCACACGTGCACGACTTCAATTTTAATTGGCCAACTCAATCCGGGCAATCTTTTTAGGTCCAAGGTTTAATAACATGCCGAGAAATAATTGAAAACCGTTATCTGAATTAGACTTTAGTAAGAATTCTACTAATAAAAACCTTTAGATTATTCACTCTCGATTTCTATGAGGTGATAGTTGATTTGGCCTTCAGCCTCATTAACTATCACCTCAAGCTCACTTTCATCCCACTCAACTGTATTGCAGACACACTGGGGCCCAAGAGTGCCTAAAAAACCCTCATAGAGGCCCGTTAACACAGGCGATTTTTGTCGCGGCAACTTGATGCAATTTTTGTCATGCTAAAGTTGCAACTCCAAATCGCACATTTAAACCAGGTGCGATTTTCAGCGCGATTTGTCGCCGCGATATCGCAAGGGTTTTGAACATGTTTGAACCTTGTTGCAACTTTAGCGCGACAAAAATTGCATTGAGTTGCGGCGACAAAAATCGCCTGTGTAAACGGGCTTTATAACGTGGCCTAGATTTTTGGGACCCAGCAGGTTATCTAAAGTGCTGACCTATCAAACACCCTGCCAATAAGTTTATTTTTATTCCCCGATTCTCCACAGAAAACTAACATATTTATTCGCAAAGCTTGAAGCAAGACTTACTTTTGACTCAGCTACACGAAACAATCCTAGGTCACTGAGAGTTGCATCCACTCGCTCTTCGCGTTCATGTTTGCTCAGCTTGCCCGGAAGTCGTAACGCTGCTGAGAAATGAAGATTCTCCCTCACAGTCAGGGTGCCCATCACGACATCTTCCTAAAAGCAAACAGACAGCTAGTATAGTTCTTAGAGACCAAGTGTTAAAACCCATTCATGTAAGCTTAATTGTAATTACTACATAAAATAATTACTTAAAGTGCCTATGAAATGCAAAATAATTGCTGCTTGTTTGAAGGGCTCTAAAAGTAAAGAGAATGGCGTTTTCCTTTTGGAACATCTTTTTTCGTTTTTAGGGATATTCACGTTTTTGTATTATGCAAATGAGGTAAGTGATGACGTCATAAATAGTTCCCACTTAAAACAGAAAAATACTGAATCAAGAAAATCTCCAGAAATATTGGAGAAGAAACAGAACCATACCTACTCTTTCTGTGAACAACCGAATATCCCCATTTGCAACCTTTAAAATTTGAACAGAGGGTGTTGCTCAGAGCACACAGCATGATGGTTCCCATGCCCGAAAGGTCAATTCGCGTTTACCCCAAGGATTGTCCCTGGATATCAGTGAGGCTGAAAGAGCTTATACGCAAGCGCCAACAAGCCTTTTATTCCAACAGACATGGCCTGGCATATAAGTTCTACAGAAATGCTGTTAACAAAGAAAGGAAACTATGTAAAGGGAAATACTACGCTTCCAAAGTCCAAGATCTTAAAGGATTAAACCCTCGTTCATGGTGGAAAGAGGTTAATAAGCTTAGTGGCGCAAAGAGTCTGAATGTGAACTTATTAAACGCCCTGAACGTTCCGGATTTTGAGAACTTGTCCCCGCCTGAAATCGCTAACGGTATCAATGAGGCCTTATTAGAACCGTTGCGTCAATTCCAACCATTAGATCGAGAGTCGGGTGTTTACCCGTTATCATTAGAAGACAACCCGGAGTTTCTAGAAGTCACCCCAGAGCGAGTCTATGAAACTTTGTCGCACCTGAATAAACACAAGGCCCCAGGCCCCGACGGCCTGTCTAACTGGTGCTTAAAGGAGTACGCTGAATTGCTATACCTACCAATAGCCGACATTCTTAACTCATCATACAAAGAGCAAAAATTACCATCTGTTTGGAAGCATGCGGACGTCACTCCACTCCCGAAAGTAAACCAAGTCACAGATCCCAAAAAAGAACTTAGACCGATCTCGCTAACCGCATCGCTTTCCAAGGTCGCAGAGGACTTTGTAGTATCAGACTACATAAGACCAGCCTTGGAGAGGATAGCCGATTCAAACCAGTTTGGCACTGTATCAGGCTCATCCACTGTCCTCGCTCTGTTAAGTATGTTTCACGAGTGGCTCCAAGCAACAGACGGAAACAGCGCATCTGTGCGTGTTTTCCTCTTCGATTACCGCAAGGCTTTCGATTTCATCGATCACGGAACTCTGGCGGCCAAACTTAGGGAAGTTGAGGTCCCCAACGGTATCGTGAACTGGATCCTGGACTTCCTGTCAGATCGTTTCCAGAGGGTTAAACTCAGCCGCGACTGTTTGTCAGAATGGGGTGCGGTACCAGCGGGTGTCCCTCAAGGGACCAAATTGGGGCCCTGGCTTTTTTTGCTTATGATCAACGACCTCTTAACCCCCAGTGCGCTTTTCGGGATGTGGAAGTACGTGGACGATACCACCTTGTCAGAAAACGTACCGAAGGGGCAACAAAGTAGGGCACAAGAAGCAGTGGACCACGTTTCTAACTGGTCAGCGGAAAATTTATTCCAGCTTAACCTTGAGAAGACTAAAGAGCTCACTATCAGTTTCTGTCGTTCCCCGGAACATTTTGACCCAGTCACAGTTGATGGGACACAGATCCAAGCAACCACTTCTAGCAAGCTTCTCGGCCTTACCATCAACAACACACTAACATGGAACGATCATGTAGATAGTGTAGTAAAGAAAGCAGCTAGGAAAATTTATTTTCTTGTGCAACTTAAACGTGCGCGCGTTCCAGCCAAAGATCTTGTTGCCTACTACTGCGCATGTATTAGATCTTCCCTTGACTACGCTTGTCCAGTGTTCCATTATTCTTTACCTCAGTACTTACAGTCAGAGTTAGAAAGAGTTCAGAAAAGAGCTCTGGCGTGTATTTTTCCTGGAATGCCGTATGGGGAAGCGTTAGAGCGCGCCTGTTTGACTTCTATTAGGGAACACCACGAAGTCATTACAAAGTCGTTATTTAGATCAATCAGTGAGAATCAGAACAGTAAACTACATCACCTAATTCCTGAAGCCTATAGTCCTCATTATAATTTAAGGCGCCAAAGAACGTACAATGTACCAGCAGCCAAGACAAAGCGATTTGCTAATTCGTTTTTCGTGAAGTGTGCGGCTGTGACCAATTCAATTTGAGATGAACGAGTACTTTTAATAGAACTTTAAGTCTTATATTTATGTTTGTATATTAGTAGCTTGTGAACAATTACGCAATTCAGTATTTTACTGCGAGGTGATTTTTAATAAACCAGTCTACCAATCTACCATGCATATTGTCTTAACTCTCCCCATTAGATTATTGGAAGTGGATAAACCCTTGTAAAATCTGGTAATTTTAGTTTCAATTAAAATAGGGCCAGTGACATAACTGTCATGGCAAACAGCATGATGGGTGTCATTTTCTTTCTTTTGTGATGTACATTTCTGGCGCCAAGTTTGAAGAACACTACTTTAATATTTCTAGAGATACTCTTGATTGAGTGTTGTACTGTTAAGTCGAACCAGCTATGATGTCATTACTTTCCTCAATTGCATAAACAGAAAAACGTAAATATCTCTAAAAGGAGAAAAAGGTATTCCAAAAAGGAAAACGTCATTCTTTTAATCTTTGAAAAACCTTTAAAATAAGCAGCAATTCTCACACAACGATGCCATTCGTCTGCCACACAAGCGCAACAGCATTTTATAACAAACCCAAACTGACTTATATAATGACAATAATGTGACACTATTAGTAAAAAACAAAACTTAAGCCTGTGGATAAAGGCTACCAGGGCGAGCAAGGCGCATACGGACTGGCAGAGGGGAGGGTGGGCGGGGAAAGCTGTTGCTCGTATGGCAAAGAAAAACACAGAAAAACTGAGTCACGGGACTATAAACAAGGACACGTGGACATCCTAAACTCGGGCCCAGCCCCCCTTCGGTGTGCGAGAACCTCATTTCTCATTTCTCGAAAACCTTAGGGTTCATTTTGGACACTTAGGCATTTCCTTCGTAAACTATATATAATCTCAAAATTACTTAACATCTTAACATAAAAAAAGAAAATATATATAGATCTCTTGTAACCTTACTTCAAAAGGAAATGCAAATAAAAATTATTATTATTATAATTATTATTATTATTATTATTATTATCTCGCCTCTTTCGCAAGCTAGCCGGCGAGAAAGCCATTTATTTTTTCCTTCATAAGCACTTGAAGGTGGCTCAAAACTGTCGAAAACAGTTTCCAGCAGTTAGATTTTGATGAATCATGATAAAAACTCTTTATCACTTGATGCTACAATAATGCGTATCAAAAACTGCCCAATCATTGGTTAACAAGTTTTTATCATTTTGTGACACAACAGGTAACCTAATTAACAACAGTATGAACTGCTTAAAAGCGAAAACATAATTACAGCTTTACTGGGGCTTACATTTTTTATAAAAATAACGAAACATTTGAAACGAAGTTTGCATGTTTAACTCGTGCAACGACAATCTTCAGTTGAACTAGAAGAATTAATTTAAGTTACATTTGAATTTATAATTTTATGCTAAACAAAGATAAATAACAACGTGAAATAAAATTGGGAATCTAACAAAATAGCTAGAGGTAACAAAAGAGTGTACAATAGCAACATGCTAATTACATGTAGAAAGAGAGAGTTAAATTAACGTGATATAATTGCTTGTGTAAAGAAGGTTGCTCCCAGGAAATATGTAAACGCTTCTTTTATCACGACCTGGAATTTTGTGGTCGCATGATCTATAACTTTAAAGCATTCAGCATAGCAGGAATAACCACATGCCTCGGATTGTTGAAGGTGTTGAAAGATATGCGAGGTCCTGTCGCTGTTTAAGTGTTCGCGAATGCGTGTCAAGAGGTGTCGGCTAGTTTTGCCGACATTTCAAAAGCAGCCCAGTGAATTTTTTTTATATTATTAAATTTTAATAAGCATGATAAGACATACTTTTGATAAAATTTTAAAAATTTCTGTCCATAGGGTTCAGAGCCACCTTAAAGTTTTGAAAATTTATTTGAAACATTTTGAGTTACATGTACCTTATATAATGAGAAAACATTCAGAAGTTGGTGTCCATTGGCAGGTTCATAATATAAGACTCCATCTGAAGAGCTTACCTGCACAACATATCCTGTGATACATTTGAAGTTACTGGGCTGCTTGTCTCCATTGACAAGGACATGACCTGACAAGTGTTTGCGATCCTTTCGTCCAGCTAATATATCAAGAAGCCTTTAAGAAGGAAAAAAATTGACCATATATTAAAAGCCTTGTACATGTTATTTTTATAGCCTGACTCAAATCAGGGCAGGAAAACAAAATTGAAATGCACTTGCCCAGTGGACCAGTACATTTAATTTTTCAGTTGCTGATGAAAATATAGATAAACATGATGAGGATAACTGCGACAATAACAAGAGTCCAAGTAGGTGTAGTCGCTGTTGACACTATTTTCAATATTTAGAGTAAAGCCCTGGTCAAACGGTGTGTGATAGTCGATGATAGTTGATTCTCCCCTAACTATCATCAGCTATCACCAACTATCATTCAAGTGGTCAAACGGCCAAAGAAGTTCATGATAGTTGACGATAGTTCACCGGCAGTCGCGCAAGCAAAGCCAAGAGAGCAGCGAGTTCCGAGCTCTTTCCGCGTGAAAATTTGAATACTAAATTGCCTCCCATAAGACAAACTTGTAAAAGTATGAATTTTTCGCGATGAAAGAGAGCGGCAGCATGTTTTCCAACCGCTATCGGGCTAGTGATTACCAAAACAGCTGACCGAAAAACTATCATGAACTATCGTACGCATGGTCAAACGAGAAAAACTATCATCGACTATCATGAAGAATTTGAACAAGCTCAAACTGAATGATAGTGATGATAGTCGATGATAGTGCATGATAGTTGGTGGTCAAACGGAAGCGCGCGCTCAACTATCATCGACTATCATGAGCCGTTTGACCAGGGCTTAACAAAGTGTATAGTGTGTTGGTTATTTTCGCAATATAATTATACAGCTGTTTCGAGAAAGGTTGTCCAGAAGAAACATAAATTTAAAGTGTACACGACAATACCAAAAGACATTATGGTAAACTGTCAGTTTGAGTCAACGAAAACATGACGGCAATGCTATGGAAAACGTCTGACAGTGAGTTTCAAAATTCAGTCAAATGATCCAGACCATGAATTTGTAACAAAGGGTTAGGATTCACAGAGAAAGCATGATTCTGACGACTTTAACCTTACTTATTTTATGTCATGCTTTGCAGAAAAAGTAGGAGAAATGTACCAAAAATCATGGTGCACGTGCAGAACCATCACTACTGAACCCTTTGTGTTTGGAGTGTTTTGGTAGCGTGATAGCGAGAGAGGGCTTCATTTTATAAGCCTGTACGTACTGCCACTTCATCTATGCTAAATCTCGCTACCGTAGGTCTTCACTGGACTGTCGTGGCATCTTCGATTCTTGGCATTCACTACAAGTTGAATTTATTTTATTGAGTACCTCCCATACTACCTTTCGGCATTGTTGCGAACACTCTTACCCTTCTTTTGGACAACCTTTCCCAAAACAGCTGTACAACTGAGTAAATTCTTGCGCATACGTGTGTGGTTGAATAGACCATAAAAATGATGTAATCTTATGTAATGTAACCGAAGAAAATGTGGTTCATTTGTGAAATATTAATATAACATTACATGAAATAATTACAAAGCTGTTAAATTAAACATCAATTTCTTAGCTTGGGTAAAGAAGACATAAAGCCATTGGTGAGCTCAGGTGTCTTTACAACATTATAAAAGGCGCTGAATATAAATGCTATTTAATAGACTTACATGAGAATAGTGGTATAATGACACATTGACTGGTATATCTGTGATAACTTAACAATCACGTGTGCTGACTTACGTCGTTTTGCCACTTCCTGTAGGCCCCAGTATTGCGTTCAGTCCTGGCTCCATTACACCACTTCAAACAATGTAAGAGCAAATTAACATTAATTAAATGAAAACTGAGTGCTTGTTTAATACATTATAAATAACTGCTACATGTACTACATTACTAACTACTTAATAACTGAGAGTAAGGTCGTTACGGGAAAATCTAAAACTGAGGCCTTGCCGTATTGACCAAGCGATAGCTAGGTCAATACGGTAGGCCGAAGTTTGAGATTTTCCTGTAACGACTGAACGGTCGAGGTTATTAAATTGTTTATTATATGGCTAACAAAACGGTTCTAAAGAAAGAAAAATTCTAAATTCAAGGGGAAGTCGTTACTTCACATTCCGTCAAGAAAATATATTTATTTTTGGAAAGCAATGATCAATATCAGCCGCAAAAAGTATTTTTAATTAGTACAGTTGTACCCCTGCAAAATTTTGACCGAGATCACGGCGAGATCTCGGCGAGATCTCGCCGAGAATCTCGGCGAGTTTTTGGCCGGCGAGATTGCCGAGATCTCGACGAGATCTCGGCGGCCAAAAACTCACCGAGATTCTCGCCGAGATCTCGGCGAGATCTCAAAATCTCAGCGGCCAAAACTCGCCGAGAATCTCGCCGAGATTCTCGCCGAGATCTTGGCAAGATCTCAGGATCTTGGCGGCCAAAAACTCGCCGAGATTCTCGCAGAGGCCAAAAACTCACCGAGAATCTCGGCGAGATCTCAAAGTCTCGGCGGTCAAAAAACTTGCTGAGAATCTCGGCGAGACTCGCCGAGATATCAAAATCTTAGAGGCCAAAACATCTCACCGAGAAAACTGGAAGATATTTTAAAATGTCAACACTCAGATCCAGGTAAGCTAATCATAAATTCGTTGAGTGAAGTAGTTTCTAGCAGACAAAACAAACACACTGAAATACGACTCCTGACCACATGTCAAAAACAAGCAGATTTATTGACAGATAAGAGGGTCCGTCACGTGCACGTACAGTTCAAAAAAACTTGACAGTTTCAGACACGTCCACCTTTAGTCAACATTTAGCTACCTTTAATGAGAGGAAAATC
>JAHPZR010005367.1:115000-120000 GCA_019787425.1 Platygyra sinensis
ATGTGAATGTTTTCAACAGCGTTACATCTCCTCATGCATGTACTGTCTTACCGGAAATCGAAACTCTGCAAGAAAAGAAGAATTAATATATATATGAAACTATATATCGCAGCCCTTACCTCCAATCCCGGCCATCTTGGGTGAGTAACTATACCACAAGGACAGCAACGTGTTTCGTCTGCTCAACAAAGTTAAGCCCTGTTCGGCGGGGATAGTACTTGGGTGGGTGACCAAAAACGAATACCCCGTGTTGTAAGAATTTTTTTGTTTCCTTTTTTTCCCGTTCCTTTTCCAAGGCGGTATTAAGCGTGCAGAACTGCCATCCTTGTGTAATGTCGTTTCTTCTATTTGTCAACTTTTTGTCCCTCATTTCGCCGTGGCCGTATTTATGTGTATTTATTTAATACATACAGCGGGACCCCGGGGGGGGTACTCCCTTATTTGGGCTATACGGGGACGTGCCGCTGAATAGGGTATGGTTTTTTGGCCTCGCTGTCCTAAACAGGGTATACAATTCGACTTGCCTCTGTCCTAAACAGGTTAGAACCTGTCCTAAACAGGGTATGGTATTACGAGCCGAAAGACTTTAACTCAGACTGCGAGCAGTCTCTTTCTTTTCTTAGCCTGCGACCTGGAGCCTGCGAGAAGTTGAAAGAGCATGCGATCGAGCGGCAGAAAAACGACGCATTTTTTTTCCTGATTTACGCAATATCAACTGAGTAAACCGACATATGGTAAGTTTCTTTGTCTTGGATAACGCGATGAAAGAAAGATGTCACTGTGTCGCGCAGACATGAGGGATCCCGCTGGTATATATATTGTTTAGGGATATTTTTCTCTGTGAAAGGTCTATTAGTGCTTTAATCAAAATAAAATTAACCTTAAAAAATAAGTTCCACTTATTCATTATACATCGAAGAAATCATTCCTATTTGATTTGCTATTAAAAAATCACCTTTCTATGGATGCAATGACGACATTTTTTTACGCTAACTAATTTAGAGCTTAATGCTTGACGGCTTTTTGTTTAGTTTAAGTGTAGAGACGCAACAACTTGGTTTTAGACGCATCGAGCATGATTTCTCCGATTTGAATGACTTATTAAACAGTGTAAATTCCTGTAACACCAGCGAGTGTACATTTTGTCGCTTGTCCTAAACAGGGTCTTAAAATGGAGGTTGCTGTCCTACACAGGGTAGGGTTTTTAGCGTATTTTTGTCCTAAACAGGGTCAGGATTTCAAACCCTCGGCGGCACCCCTATACCCAAACATGGGTCAAGTACCCCCCCCGGGAGCGGGACATTCGTTCGAATTCTCCTCAATTCTCTCGACTGTTGATCTTTCAAAACATTTAATCATGGCTTGAATCATTCGAAAATTCATACAGCTCGTCAATTTTGTGACTTTCAGTGTCTTCTATTTCTTTTTCGGCAATCGATTATGGTTAAACCTGTATGAGCGGGCACTTTCGGGACATGAGACTTCTATAATTTATACAGATAGCTTCTATTTATGAAAACGTTCGTGCAAGAATTTATTCAATGTAGAACCTTTCTTCGTGCTTTATACCGAGTCCGTAATGCTCGGTCCGCGTTTTATACCCAGTCCGTGTTTTATACCCAGTCCGTAATGCTTAGTCCACGTTTTATACCTGAGTCCGTGTTTTATACCCAGTCCGTAGTCCGTAGTCCGTAGTCCGTAGTCCGCAGTCCGTGTTTTATACTGACCGCGTGTTACTACCGGTATATGACGAGAGAATTTTCATCGACATTCTCAAGAATCAACCGCCAAACGTCAATTCCTACCGTAAAGTGCTTTAAACTTGCTCAAAAGCCGTGCCGCTGTGTCGGTAAAAGAAAATACAATTTGAACGGAATCAGCACTACTCTTCGTCGTCATTTTCGATGAAAACTCTTTGCCTTTTCTGAGTTTCCTGGATTAATAGTTACTGGCCCGTTAAAGATCTTGAACTGGCGCTCAGAGATGTCAAGGACAGTAACCGGTAAGTCGGCCAAAAACTTCCACTATGCTTCCTTTGATTATTGCCGACAAATATTGCGGATATGTTTTCATTTCTCTGGCAGTTTTCCTTTCCTTTCATGATTTTGCTCTGTATAAACATTTCAATTTCTTCCAGACCAATTAACTCGTTCGTAATTTGCCAATGTAACTTCATTTTTGCTTAAAATAGTAGCATAATTAACTCTCTGAATGTTAATCGTCACTCATGGTCTTGTATCACAACGATTTTCAATGTAAATAAAGCAAATGTGGTCTAGCTTTGGATAATATTTCGTGTTTTTTCCTTTCCTAATTTGCATAATCCGTAATCGGCCCGTGGGCATTACGGGAGAATAATGCCCTGGCGTTAAGCTGCACTTAGCCAATCAGAGCACGCGTTATATCGGCACAAACACTAGCCATATAACAATACAATTTAATCGAGCAGTCTCCATTTATTTAATTACTTTGAGGGTAGTAAAGCCAAAACTAGTGTAATCACTCTCATACTGGTTAATCACAGAAAATGTACATGTAGACAGTCCATCAAACATATTGCAGCTCAAAGTATATTACATCTAGCAGGCATGAAGGTCACAAATGGTTTTGCTTAAATTACTACTGATTGCATATGCTTGACAAAATGGGATTCTTTTTCAGTCATCCTTTTAAGTGCAGACCTGCCAACTCTCACGGTTCTGCCATGAGTCTCAGGATTTTTTGTGATTTCTCACAGTCTCACAACAAGGCTCCAAATCTCGCAGTTTTTTGGGGAAAAAACTTTCTGAAATAAAATAAGCGAAGTTGTTGAATAAAAATGGAATATTTACAAGGAAAACTAGTGCCATAAAGTGATAAACTAATAAATAAAAACGCTGTACTTGCTACTTTTTAGTACCACGCCGTAATTTTTGCTTATCATTTTTTTTTCGGCGTCTGTCCGCCATTGTGAAAAAGGAGTAGGCCCTGGGAATGAGGTTGGTGTCTAGTTCCCTCAATGGAAAAGGGGTTTGATCAGGAAAAAAAAAACAGAATCTCACTATTTTTTTGTAGAATCTCCAGATTTTATTTCATGGGTCTCCAGATTTTCCTTTAACAGGGCATGGGTTGGCAGGTCTGTAAGACGTAACATCAACAACAACATTTATTTGCACTAGTCCAAGACCAAAGCAAATGCAAATTACCTGAAGGTAAAACTGCTCTAATGGTAGATCTGCTAATTATAATTTGAGGATTCAATTCTACTTGAATGTATACTTTTGCTGCAATCAGATTGGCTTGGCCACTCATACACTATCTGAGCCATAATATAGTTCATCACTAATAAATTTTCTCCAATTTTTATTGGTTTAAATTGATCAGGTGATGTGACAGTGTTAATCCATAGAGCGACACTATTTAAATACAAGAGGGTTTCTGTCGAAGAACTTATTGGACAGATAGTTGCCTCACGGAAATTTGATGTTTTTAAAGCAAAAATAAAATTTAAATGCTAGTTTTAAAAACACCAAATTTCCAAGAAGGGCCGCAACTATCAGACCTATAGTTCCGAGACATAAACTCTCTATTGTCTTTATCGTCCACCACTAAATTTTCTTCTGCATGCCAGTTCAAAAATCAAATTGAATTGAATTGTTTTAGATGAAAGCCCTCACAGTCAAATGTAAAATTTCAAAACGAAAACAGACAAAATTACCCACTATTACTACAATTTCAATTGTTTATTTTTTTTAATAAGCTTGTTCAATTAAGAGTTTACAGAAAAATTTTCATGGATGACTACTAATCCATTCGGATATTTTCCTTGGATGTGCACCACTCGCTGATAGTGTCTCTCCACAGATGAACAACATCATGTCAAGTGAACTAAATATGACACCCCATAAGTGCCTTCTGAGGAAAATACCCAAATTATGGATAGTATTTGTAGGTGAAACTTTTCTGTAAACAAGCAGACATATAGAAAATTTATTACAATTGAATCAAGTAGGTTTTGGTCTGTTTTGCTTTTAAAATTTTACATTTGATGGCTTTCATCATCTATGATTTTTAAACTGGGGGGTACACAGAAGAAAATTTGGATCATGTGTATTTTGTGCACCCCTCGACCGATATATCAGTCGACATATCAACCAACACTCGACCGATGTATTGGTCGACATAACGGCCGAGTGTCGACCGATATGTCGACCGACATATCGGTTGACACTCGGCCAATATCACGACCGAGATAAGTCGGTCGACATATCAACCGATGTATCAACCGAGATATCGGCCGACATATGGACCGACTATCCGCAGATATCTCGGTCAATATAGCGGCTGACACTTGTCCAATACGTCGACCATTGATTGTCGGCGGAGTATCGGTCGACTGTCTGTGTATATCAGTATAAAGCTTAGACTTCCAGTGACAGATGTATATTAAGTTATACATCACCCTCAAAAATTTCTGATGGCTTTATGTTCGGATCAAGTGCCGCAAACTCAAGTCGCACTCAAGTGAAATACTGCGATACAGATGCATACAAGGCCGTAGCTAGCGGAGGGGAAAGGGGGCTGTTGCCCCCCCCCCCCCAAAAAAAAAAATAATAATAATATATTTTGGAACACAAATTTCTTTTTCTGAAATATTGGGCAGAAAACCTGAAATTTGCTGAAATTACTTTGTTGTCCTTGTTTGTTTGAAACTTTTCACAACCGGTCCCTTGTCTTAAGCTTTTTTGTATGCGTTAAAGACGGCAATACGCAAGTAGTCTATTAGATAGAGTAGGAACGTGGCCTACCATATCAGGTCCCCCATATCAGACCCCAACATACAATTTGAGACCCTGACCTACCATATCAAACCCCAACGTACCAAACCAGACCCCAGTCATAGCGCTCCTGTTGGACTGTTTTATGTGTCAAATTTTACTGTTGTATGTGTCGACTGTTGTGCCAAGTAATACGGTAATTCTTCAGTAGCGTATTTTATATGAATTATGGCCTTTACTGAC
>JAHPZR010005367.1:125000-127500 GCA_019787425.1 Platygyra sinensis
GCAGTGGGTGGGTGATGGGCAGTTGTGTGACCAAAGCACAGGAGTGGGGAGGGAAGGCTTTTGTACTTTGTGACGGCAGCAGAATTTGCCTGTTTTCACGATTTCTGCAGCCACCTTTTGACAAATCCAGTTAGATATCTGTGCATTTCTCTCCAGAATGACATTCTGTGAGTCAGGCCGAGTAAATTGAGTGTCATTAGCTGATTTTTGTCTGAAATAATTTCTGGCGTTCAGCCCTTGATATCTGAGCGAATTTGCTAGAAGGTTACCGCTAGAGTTTTCGCTTGAGCACATCAGGTGTAGCCCATGCTCAAGCCATTGTGGCCGCTCAAAATGCAGGGGGTTTGCCGTCAAGGCCTGCATTTCCAAGCAGCCCAGGGACAGTTCTAACAGTGGGTGGGTGGTTCTGAGTTGTGTGTCAAAAGCACAGGGCTGGGTGGCTTTTGTCCTTTGTGATGGCAGCAGAATTTGCCTGTTTTCATGATTTCTGCAGCCACCATTTGACAAATCCAGTTAGATATATGAAATAATTCAGACATATTCCATATTAATTTAACTCAATAAATTGACCTGGCTCCCAATGTGTGGCTTCATAGCTCAGTTGGTAGAGCATCGCACCGGTACTTGCAGAGGTTACCGGTTTGAATTTCGTTGGAGCCCTGAAATTTTTCAGGCTTCTTTGTTCTGGTTGCTTAAATTTGAAAATTTGCTGCGATGATCATTCCTCACTTTCATCTACAACCACAGTTCAAATATGAATTATTTCATATATATTTCACATGAGCATCAAAATTAGCAAGCATAAGGCACTAAGGATTCACAAGAAAACAGTCACTTACAAGGAAAGTCCTCAATAGATGCCCACCAAGTTTAAGAGCCCTGTGCTGAAACTATTCTCTACCAGGTGCTCTCACAGGAAAATAGCAAACAAACATATCTTGTCGATCATGGACACTGGAAATTATCAGCTACTGGCAAGCTCTCCATCATACAATACCTTTCTCCTGACCACCGAAAATTGTAAATTGCAAATTCAGCGCAAAATTCAGGTGTTCTTTAATTTGTTTATCACGTCCCACGTCCTTGAGTCCAGCGTCCCGGTGTCCCTGAGTCCTATTTCCTATGTCCCCACATCTCAGAGTCCCACGTCCCACCGTCCCTGAGTCCCACGCCCCCGTGTCCCTGCATCTCCACGTCCCACGTCCTGGCATTCCCGAGTCTTCCCATCCCAAGTCCCACGTTAACGTCCCACTTTTAGTCACAGCCCTCATTGTTGGCTCTGGAGGGACAAATTTGGAAACATTGTGTGAACACGCACTCTATACTGTAACAGGATATAAAAACTGTAATAATAATTTGATTAGAACACCTTGCTGAAGTACAGAAAATGTAGCCTCTTATCACGGATAATAAAATTTTGATGGATCTTCCTACCTTCTGACTGAGTTGAAACAGGTTATTTACCAAGGGCAGATTGGCACATCCAAAACAAAGTCTACAAGCTTCCCCATATTGTACCACTCATTTTGTTTGCCAATTTCTGGTTTATTTTTGCTCTTGTTTTCTTGCTTTGCTCGCAGAACATTTTTTTCTGTCCTTGGCAGGAGCCAGTTTGTGGGATAGGACACAGACAACACCCCTAATGACTAGCGTCCTAAACCTTTTTCACGAGGGAGTGCTCACTGGTTGTTATAATATGAGAGTCTTCAATTGGCAAAAGAAATCAGAACGTAAGAATTCAAATACCTGTGGGGGTGGGAGGAAAGGGACTTGAATTAAACCCCAAATAGAGAGCAATCGCAGCAAGGCCCAGGACTTTTTGACCCCTTTAAGAAACCATATTTGAAATGTAATAAATATATATTTTATATTTCTTTGTGTGAAACCCTAAATGAGACCTTCACCGCTACATATATGCTATATGTGAGCTACGTATGACGGCATTTCCCTCAGAACACCCTTAGTGAGATCAAAATCCAAAATTTACACCCCTAAGGGAGATGGCGAGCATCCCACTACTTTCATATGCAAGTCCCCCCCTCCCTTTGTTCAAATGACTTAAAAAAAGCCAAGTGTAGTCTAGCCTTATTCTCAGACGGTCCAGGTCGTTCACTGCTTTTTTTCACTCGCCCTCTCTAGGTGTAGTCAATCAATAAACATTGATATGAACAGATTCAATCAATGTCAATCAATATCAATCACCAATTGCTTTTGATTATTGAAGATAAAATGACTCAGTAAAACCATTACAAGCAAATTTTGCCAATAATCTCATCTGTGTAGCTAGTAAAAGGTCAAACTTTAAATAACAATCAATACCAGTTGATTAATCAATCATAATATCAGTTACTTTTGATAATCGAAATACAATCGAACCCACAACTTTTTCTCTGCATCCATTTTTTTTCGATTGTTAGGCCATCCCCCCTTTTTTTCTCGTTTACTGTCAAATACGTTTCCTGATTTTGGGTTGGTCGGTCAGAAAAGAAAACAAAATGCC
>JAHPZR010005367.1:132500-134161 GCA_019787425.1 Platygyra sinensis
TGAACGACCTGGACCGTCTGAGAATAAGGCTAGACTACACTTGGCTTTTTTTAAGTCATTTGAACAAAGGGAGGGGGGGACTTGCATATGAAAGTAGTGGGATGCTCGCCATCTCCCTTAGGGGTGTAAATTTTGGATTTTGATCTCACTAAGGGTGTTCTGAGGGAAATGCCGTCATACGTAGCTCACATATAGCATATATGTAGCGGTGAAGGTCTCATTTAGGGTTTCACACAAAGAAATATAAAATATATATTTATTACATTTCAAATATGGTTTCTTAAAGGGGTCAAAAAGTCCTGGGCCTTGCTGCGATTGCTCTCTATTTGGGGTTTAATTCAAGTCCCTTTCCTCCCACCCCCACAGGTATTTGAATTCTTACGTTCTGATTTCTTTTGCCAATTGAAGACTCTCATATTATAACAACCAGTGAGCACTCCCTCGTGAAAAAGGTTTAGGACGCTAGTCATTAGGGGTGTTGTCTGTGTCCTATCCCACAAACTGGCTCCTGCCAAGGACAGAAAAAAATGTTCTGCGAGCAAAGCAAGAAAACAAGAGCAAAAATAAACCAGAAATTGGCAAACAAAATGAGTGGTACAATATGGGGAAGCTTGTAGACTTTGTTTTGGATGTGCCAATCTGCCCTTGGTAAATAACCTGTTTCAACTCAGTCAGAAGGTAGGAAGATCCATCAAAATTTTATTATCCGTGATAAGAGGCTACATTTTCTGTACTTCAGCAAGGTGTTCCCCCCAAATAGAAATTCAATCATCCTTAATATTACAAGGTTATCTAATCAGTCTGGGATCATGCCTAAACAGGTAATAAGGTGAATTGTATTTATCCAAGGCAGTATATCAAATAATACCCTAATGGCTAAAAATATTGGCTTTCCATCCCAGACACTGATACAGTAGCCTGCAATCAGCCTCATGGCAAGGATAAAAAATGTTCTACCAAGATGACAAGTGCAAAAAAAAGAACTCAGCAAGCAAGCAAGTAGGCCAGATGGGGTGAGATGGGGCAAAGATACAGCCTGACTAGATGTTCTATTGGTGCCGCTGCTATATGATGCCAGAATCTGGTATCATGATAATGATTGGTTAAATCAATGATTGTTGACAGCTTTGAGATATAGTTTTTGACAGATATGTGGGCCCACATGGCTTGGGCTCATGACATTTGTGTACTTGCATTTGCTGTTCTCTTCTTCTTCATCTCCTGACCTTTTCTTTGCTTCCCATGTGATTCTAAGGACACTTTATGGTGTCTTAATTTAAGAGGAATTTTACGTAGAGTGGAGCTATTGACTGTACTATAATAGTGTGTTCTAAGAGGTCACTAAGACGTCATATATATGTCTGCATGGTTTCTTGCTGTTATCTACATGTCACCTCTGTAATTCACTATATTGGGATTATATTTGATTAGCCTTATCATTTCTATTGCAAGATGTGATTTATACTCTCAGTATTGTAGCTGTGACTTAAAGTGGGACAGGGACGTGGGACTTGGGACGTGGGACTTGGGGATGCGGGGACGTGAGACTCGGGGATGCCGGGACATAGAACTCAAGGACTGAGGACATGGAACTCGGGACGCTTGAACATGGACTCGGGGACTCGAGGACGTCAGGATGCGGTGTACACTTGGGGACTCGA
>JAHPZR010005368.1:0-27500 GCA_019787425.1 Platygyra sinensis
AAGGAGTTTAATTTGGCTGAGTTCACTAGAAGTTCAGCACAGGTCAGATTTATTTATGCTGCATACTGCATGCAATTTGTATATGAGTAATGTCTACTGTTGCTTCAACACAGCATAAGTTCAACATTTGAATCAGTGCCACACTTCAGTCAGGTACTGCGACACAGGATGTGTCGATAGCATCCGGTGGCATTAATTTCAAATTATGATGCTTATATGCTCTTACTTTTTATTGTCATGTCCTGTATGATACAGGAAACTCAGTTGTATGCTGCCATGGGATTTGTCATACTTAATTCAAATCTACCAAACCAAACTGATTTATCTGCTGTATGACTGTCTTGCCACTTAGTTCATAAAAGGTATCGCAGCTCTGGCTCTGGCTTTTTCAGTATATGCTTTGTTGGTGGCCTTTATTAAAAACATCAGCTCGTGATTTCCATGGTGACAGTGAATTTTAATTTAGAGGACATGTACTTTTTGCTTTCACCCTTTGTATGTTTTAATAGCTGAGTGAAAGCATTAAAACAATGGATATAATCACATTGAGATTATCTAACCGTGGAGGGTTTTTCTCAATCTCACAGGGCAGGGGAAAAAGTTTGAAATCCAGTTGCCCAGTGGGCCAGCACACTTCAGTTTTTAGGTGCTCACTCAAAAATATTAGTTAACCAATAGCCATGTTATGTTTCCTGCCTTAACAACTTCATTATTTACCACGTAGTGTCTCAGTCTACAATTAAGCAACTATTTATTCATCAATAGTATGCTTGGACTTTAGATTAATCCATGCTTTCAACTCATTATTTTGCTCTTCTTGGTTTTGATTGGAAATGATCACTAACAAAACTACTGAGGCTACTTTTACTTGCCCACTGGAGAACCAAACTTCCATTTTCACTTGCCCACAAGCAAAATTTACTTTCCCTGGGCAACTGGATCTTGGTTTTTTTCCTGCCCTGTCTCAATGCATAAGTTATTGATTGAAATATACCTTTAAATGGAACACAGGTTGGACAATTTTAGCATGATAGTTATGAAGACAACAGCTCAATTTAAAATCTTAGCTGTTTAATTTTTAACTCAGTATTTCCTAATAACAGCACACAGTGAATATATATGTTGAACAATTGGCAGACATTCATAGCTTGATATTTATTAAGACTACAGCATCTTTTAAAATCTTAGCTGTTAATTTTTTCACTCAGTATTTCTCTACAACAGCATAGATTGAATGACTTTATGTGTATGTTGAACAAATGGCAGACATTCATAGCTTGATATTTATTCAGACTACAGCATTTTTTAAAATCTTAGCTGTTAATTTTTTTACTCGGTATTTCTCGACAACAGCATAGAGAGAATGACTTTATGTGTATGTTGAACAAATGGCAGACATTCATAGCTTGATATTTATTAAGACTAAAACTCTTTTTAAAATCTTAGCTGTTGTTTTTTTACTCAGTATTTATTAATAACAGCATACAGAGAATGACTTTATGCGTATGTTGAACAAATGGCAGACATTCTTAGCTTGATATTTATTAAGACAACAGCTTTTTTAAAATCTTAGCTGTTAATTTTTTTACTCGGTATTTCTCGACAACAGCATAGACTGAATGACTTTATGTGTATGTTGAACAAATGGCAGACATTCATAGCTTGATATTTATTAAGACTACAGCATCTTTTAAAATCTTAGCTGTTAATTTTTTTACTCGGTATTTCTCGACAACAGCATAGACTGAATGACTTTGTGTATGTTGAACAAATGGCAGACATTCATAGCTTGATATTTATTAAGACTACAGCATCTTTTAAAATCTTAGCTGTTAATTTTTTCACTCAGTATTTCTCTACAACAGCATAGAGAGAATGACTTTATGTGTATGTTGAACAAATGGCAGACATTCATAGCTTGATATTTATTAAGACTAAAACTCTTTTTAAAATCTTAGCTGTTGTTTTTTTTACTCGGTATTTCTCGACAACAGCATAGAGAGAATGACTTTATGCGTATGTTGAACAAATGGCAGACATTCATAGCTTGATATTTATTAAGACAACAGCTTTTTTAAAAATTGCAGCTGTTAATTGTTTTACTCAATATGTATTAATTAATAACAGCATAGAGAGAATGTGTATGTTGTAGGTCAAAATGAAATTCAGGTTAAAATGAAATTCCTTTGTTTCTAAACCCAAGTTATTCATGGTCTTGAATAATTAGGGTTAGTGAGAATCAAACTAGATTAAAATCATTTTAACCTGAATCCCATTTTGACCTACAACATGTATACTGTTGAATTGTTACACAGATCAGATATTTGTAGCTTGATTTTTATTAAGGCAACAGCACTATTTGAAATTTTAGCTGTTCTAGGGATTTTTAACATAGCATTTATGAACAACACCGAATATGTAAGCTGTCGATTATTGTGAGTAATTTTGCCTTGATGACCAACACAATTAAAGATAATTTCTCAACAGTACAGTGAGATGTGACAGGTATTACTGTTGGCAAAAAGGTGTTTTAGCTCATATGGGAAAAGGGTAAATGAAAAGTAGTTGGCATTTTAGTATATCTTGTCTCACTTTGCTTATCTTCTATATGATATGAGAAAAAGGAATAATTCAAGCATTCAAGCACCCTGCCCATTTCATGTGGGAGTGCCTACCCCACAAAAGCCAAAACACCCAGACATTTCCATAATTTGCTATGTCAGTTTTACTATACACTACTTTACAACTATCTTTATTTATAAAACGACTGCCAAGTCTACAACACTGGAACCAAAACACTCCACTTTACACACCTACAAGGTGTGGTGAACCTGCCACTCCCCCCTCTTCCATAGGAGGAGTCATGCACTTCTGCAAGCCAACGTATTATCAAAATAATCTAATTATTAAGACATGGTTGATCACTGATCATTGCTTATACATACTTAAGCAGTTGTGAAATTTAAGCCGGAAGAAAAAATTAAGGCATGAATTTCTGAACTGCTTAAGTTGTGTATAACAACTGCGATGATCAATCATGTCTTCATATGTTCCTCTCAAATATATTGTCTTTTATATAGTCACTTGCATCTTCACCATCTATGAGTACATTACAAGCTCACAATATGACCAGCTCTTGGTTGGCTGGATAACTCAGTTGGTAGAGCACTGCACCAGTATCGCAGATGATCAATCATGCTTCACAATTCAAATATACGTTCTTTCATATATTCACTTGCATAATCTAATTATGTTGGGGAAAGCCATATGTATTCCACTCCCCAAAGGGGAAGGCAGTAACAAGTTAGCCTTCGGTTAATTTGTAAACAAAAACCATTTTTTTCTCTTCTGATGCGATGACATAAACTTTACTGCCAGCTTTCTTCCCTGTGAGAGTCCTCTTGAAGTATTGCACAACTTCCCGCTCCCTCAGGCCAGAAAGAATTAAAAGCAGCTGTTTGGCGGGTCTTGATAAAGAAAAGGAAATTGTTTCTGCCTTTTTGTTGGCTCCAAAAGACACGAATGGCTCGGCAAAGCCTTCTGTTAAACACGCGAAAAACCTCGTAGGGCATGTCTCGGACAATTCGCTTTGGAATGGGTTCCTTACCCGTCGTCGTCCGGCAAGACGTCTGTGAATGGCCTCCAGCCATAACCTGGACTCCGACCTCATAATTGTACCCACTTGAATCTCTGGGATGCTTCTACAGGTAAACCAGCAACTCTTCGCCGACTTAGGTCGTGCAGTGGGAGAAGCATTGACACGCCGGCGTCTGCCAAAAAATCGACGTCTATGTTAGCATCTCCAGCCTCCTTTAGGCACTCTTCAACTCTTTCGGTCGAAGTGGCATCTTCATTCGCTTCTTCTTCGACATCAACGTCCATTTCTTCGTCCCTTGCATCCATTTCGAGCACTTCTTGTTTTGAAATATTAGCCGCCATTTTGAAATTAGGCGCCAATGCCGCGGATAACCGCTGAACAAAATAAATGGCGAACTTGAGCGATTCTGAGTCACTCTGTGCCCACCGTAAATGTATCTTGTGTGTCTTTTTTACAGATTCTCCATGTTCTTGTTTCTAAATTCACCTCCATTGTCTGAATGCAGTGTTTTGGGGAATCCAAACATGAAAAACAGTTTCTCTAATATTAAGCCACTTGTTCACTTTGCTTTCCTGTAAGGGGTATCATCCAAGAATATTTGATAAAGTGGCCAGACACATGAAGAAGCCATGTGTGTGTTTTCTCTTTACATAATGACATGACAATTAAATTTCTGAAATCTATTAAGTTGATTTGCAGATGGTTCATGAAGCCATCTGTTTGATTATTGGATGAGTAATGGCTTTCTTTTGGTGGTCTGTTACACTTTTCTGCTGAAGGTGTAGTCAGTGCACATCGATATAAACAAGTTGATCACCTCTGTAATTCCTGAATACTGCTTTTTAACATCATAGTCTTCTGTCTTGTCTCTTCCTCGGTCAGCTATTGTTGAATGGCAATTTGCCAGTATTGTGAAAATTTCTTTCTTTGGTACCACATACCTGTTCTGTTCATCTAGTATTTTCCCATATTCAGCAGTCACTTTCCATTGTTTCTCAATTATTCAGTGCTTGTCTTTTCAGTTGATTGTGATGGAGTTTTCTTCGTTTTGTGCCTTTGCTTTCAGCCATTGATACACTTTTTGGTAGATTAATGAGTCATCAATGTAGATGTCAACTGGGCTAGACTTGTTTTTAGAATTAGGTTTCAGCTCTTCGGGCCTTGAATAAAACCCTTCTGAATCTGTATATAGATTCACCATTTTTGTTGCGAGCACAGTGCTTGCATGCAAAGCACATAATTATATAATGTTATATATGGTTTCAATTTATTTTGGCTTAATTTCTTTTAAAACCAGTTTAAATTTTTCAAACTTGTTCATATTTTTCAAACTAGGTTGAAATTTTCAAACCAGTTTAATTTTTAATTTTGAGCAGAATGTGAGCATGTGTCTTTAAGTTAGTAATTTGGGTTAAGCGCTCAAGTTAGTGACACTTATGTCCAGGTTTGACCCTAATTAGATGCACGGCGAATTTTGACATCTAACACGAAGTGTCCCTTTAAGTCTAAGCCTTTGCTACCTATTTCTAACAATAAGGTTAGGGTAAAGGTTAGTGTTATCTTTATCTTAGGGTAAATGCAGCTGTTAATCCTTACTTGAGGAGCAGCATTTGGGGGACACTTTGTGACAGTAATTGCCTGTATTCTGAGAAACGAGTGATGTTAAAGTTGGGGAGAAGAGCAAGGGGACACTTCGTGACGCTTATTGAAATTCGCGTGCATCTAATTAGGGTCAAACCTGGACATATCTCGTTAGTGATTAGGCCTGAGCACTTAATTAGAATGGTTAGCTTTGATGTTAGGCTGGGAACTTTGCAAATGACTTAGTAGTTTGGGTTGAGCTCTCAGGTTAGTGATTAGGCCTAACCACTCATTTGGAATTGGTTAGCTTCTTAGTAATTAAGACAAAGTTCATGTATGAATAAACTACAATTTATATGTATTTATGAATAATTTAAAATTTATATGAGAGGGGCTTGGGGTGATGAACTGATAATTAAAACAAGTATGGGAGCTCTTGCACCCATTGCTTTCATGGTCAAGTGGTAATGACAGTGGGAAGCAGATCTAGAGGTTGGCGGTTCAAATCCCGGTGAGTACATAGTAAAAAGAAAAAAAAGTAAAACCTGCTGTTAAAGTTTCTTAATCTCACGATTCAATGCAATGTTGCTCAGTGGGGGTGGGGAGGGTGCTATGTAAAATGGAGAGAATAGTACTCAGTGTAAAAAGTGTGCTTGGAATAGGTGAGGGTTAAAATAGGGGAGAGGAGGTGACAGAAGGAAGACTAGATAGAGACTGTGGAAGTAGTTTCTTTTCTGTTTTATTACATAATTTCCTTTTTATTCATCTGCCCCTCCAAAAAAAATGTGCACACAATTGAACCTGCATTGATAACTGATTTGAACTAGGTTGCAAACAAATTTAACCTAGGTAGTTAAGGATCACAACTTTAACCTAGTTTGATGACTGGTTTTACCTGAGAACAGATTTTACCTGCAACATATATACATGCAGTTGCATCTAAAAAAACATGATAAATCACCTAGCAGAATAAGTATGCAGAGTATGTAACACAGTAACCGTCAGCTCATGATTTGCTTGAATATAGAACATTTACAAAGTCACTAAATAATACATTATTTTATCAGCTCCTTTTAGAAGCTTGACAGAAGACTGAAAGTGGCCAGAGAAGAGGAAAAGAGTGGTCAAATGTATGAGGCCCTGCGTACATGTACATGTACAGGCCTAATCTCTTCAGATGAGTCTGATGTAGAGGGTGATACTCTGGCCACCAGACCTGTCACCTGGAGGACAGCTGATGTAAGCAAGTACTAAATTCAGCTGCTTGATGGGCATTGGAAGGCGGGCATGACATCCCAACAAAAACTTCAGTCTGTGAGCTGGATTCTTGGGACTTCCTAGTGAAAGGACCATGACTGGAGTCCCGCAACACTTGCTTTTGGCATGTGCATGCTGATTAAGGGGCATTATAATTTCGTTTTAGGGTTTTGTGCAAAATTGATGATATTTATGTTTACTTTTGTCTTTTCTGGCATGCAGACCAGATAGTGAAATCAATATTGGGGTAGAAAGAAAGATGATTTTAATTTACATCATCCAGATTCATCGTTATTGCATAAACCCTTCATTTAATTAGTTAGGTGACATTTTTCTGTCAGATTGTCTGCTTGTTGGCTAGTTTAACACTATAAAAGGCCTGTTACAGTATTTGATGGAGTTGGCTACTGGCTTATTAAGACATGCAATTTATGCTATGTTCACTCTGGTACTCAACATGTTAAACAGTAAACATGTTAAACAAACCACAATTCTTGTAAACATGCTTAATTTATGCAGTTTTATTAATTATGATTATGGCAACCAGGTGTTGGAATTCCAAAGAATTGATTGAAATCGCATTATGAGATTGTATTTGTTTCTAACAGGCCTACTTTTGCTAACGATGACAGCTCCCATACAAGACTTTTCCAAGTAGCCTTGAAAGGAAAGTGTACACAATGCCATCAAAGTCAGAAAATAGTAAATGCTGACTCAACATACACTGAATGTTTAAAACCCACGTTATGTACATGTAGTATGATACTGAAATACTCTTACAAATTGGTGTATTAGTATCTGAGTTGCTGTTTGGAACAAAAATTGAATCAAGTGGCCTTAAGAAATGATAGTAGATACTCTTTTTTATTCTGTATTATCAAATGATTTATTTTGAATAGCTTTACTGTAATTCAAATTTTAATTTTTGTTCTAAAAGCTAAGCAGGTTTTATTTTCGTGTAGCTTTTGTGACCACCATCCAGATCATTTATCAGAATCTTATTTTTAATAGCAATACATTGCGTGTGGTATTACCTGGACAAAATGATACACTGTTTTCAAAGTAAGATAGGCTTAATGTTCTTGTTGGGAGGGTGATTTTGCGCCTGTCAAATAGATATTTTTAATAAATAAAATTCCTTTTAAGAGTCAAGTGAAAGAACTTTCTTGCTAAACTATATGTGTTACAACTGGTTTGTTAGGGTAGCAAAATATAATTAAAATTACGCTCGTATTTTATGTGAATAATTGTACATCTGTAGATAGTAAATAGCGCTACAGAATTTTAAATAAATCATATTTTTAAAATTAGCAATGCCTTTTGTTTTTGCTGTTTTGACTGGGAAGGGAATGAGCTTTAGTCGCCTGAACATTGGTAGCCAGCAGGTCGTAGGACTATAGAAAGATCAAAAAAATCTCGAACACGGGGTGAGAGTGAGCGAGCAATGCCGGCCGATGCGCACTGAAAACACCCAAATACACCGTCCCAGGAAATGCAAGAAAACGCGAGGAAAACGTTGGAATACGCACAATTTTCAATCCATTAACTGAACGATGAACGCCAAGAAACAAGCGTTTTCTTGAATTCACGCGCGTTTGCTGTCGGAGAAAATGCAAGAACACAGGAATACACAATAATTTCCGTGCGTTTACCGAACGGTGAACGCTGGAAAATAGCTTTCTGGGCTAGCAAGCAGCAATGACTGGACTAGCTGGTAGCAGTGACTACCTGTGCTAGCGCGCAGCAATGTCTCTTTGGGTGAGCGAACGGGAATGACTCCCCGGACTAGCGAGGAAAAGTGACTCTCCGGGCTAACGAACAGCAGTGACTCCCTGCGCTAACGAGAAGCAATAACTCCTTGGGGTAGTGAGCAGCAATGACTTTCTAAGCTAGCGAGCACGAGTTGCTTTCTAGGAAAGCGAGCAGCAATGACTTATTAGGTTAGCGAGCAGACGTGACTCCCAGAGCTAGCAAGCAGAAGTGACTTTCCGTGCCATCGAGCACAAATGACTTCCTGGGTAACCGAACAGCAACGATTTTCCATACTATCAGGAACCTTCAGAAGAAATGATTATGATTTACTTCTTTTTCATTTATTGAAAGAGAGAGAGAGTTGAAAGAGTGACTGTAGTCGTGTTTTATAGTGCAGGTGGAGAACAAGGGCTAATAAAGAAGCAGCGAGAATTCTTCTTAAGGGCCCAAAAATAAGATTGCTGACAAATGATTTCAGTGAACTCTAGCTGAAGCCGCTTCGAACTGTCATTTGTAAACAAGATTAAAGAATCGCCGATACACAAACCACTTGATCTAAATACCCTTATCCAACCCCACGTTGGGAAAGATCTGCTGCATTTTTTTAGCTGAAGATAGTCACGGATGGGTAGCTTGTGTAAAACGTTGTAGAAACCAGAAACTGCAAAGGACCGCTTACGATACACGCTCCCAACGTAGGATCTACAAGAGATCTGATCAGCTAAAACCATTTATGATTTATTCAAAATATTTCCCCGTTTCTAATTGGTTAAAACCACACGCATGATTCGCTATAACCAAATATTGAACCAATGACGTCAAAAGTGCAGCCCGCTGCAAATTATTAAACCGATGACGTTAAAATGACGTTAAAAGTGCAGCCCACTGCAGATTATTAAACCGTTGACCGAGAAAGTAAGGGTACATATGAATGTTTTGCCGCGTAGCACTATGAACACAAATGGTGGAACAGAGAATTAACTCTGAAGTGCAAATTTAAGTGCTAATTAAACTCATGAAAAACTCACTGGGCGTTATCCCTGGTAAGGGGAATCAGGGAACCCAAGGGGACATTGCCTCGTGTAGTTCCCTGATTGCCTTTACTAGGGCTAACGCCCAGTGGGTTATTCATGGGTTCAATTAGCACTTTAATTTACACTTCAGAGTTAATTCTCTGTTCCACCGTTGACCGAGAAAACCTGGGGACAAGGTTGTGTTATTTTTGTTGAGCTGGAAACAAAGATTGAGACGGGGAAGCTCTTTTAAGAACCGGGAAATATTTTGAATAAATTATAAAGCAATTATTGAATTCGGCTTTCGTAGGATATAAAGAATTTTGCAGAACTCGGAGGGTGTTATCAACCTCGGCTTCCGGCCTCTGTGGATTATATCCTACTCAGCCTCATTCAATAATTGCTAAATATTCGCTAAAAAAAGTATCAGTGAAGACAAACAATAGTCCGCAAGGCTGATACTACGTGATACACGTTTCCAGACACTAACATGACAAGAACGGATAAAGCAACTCAGTTCAATTTTGCAATTTTTATGTGTTTTTTCTTAGGCTGCCGTGCCATATTTTCGCTACACAGTGCTAGCGAGTCCCAATAAGAACGAAACAGCTGTTCTCGGTTTCTGTCATGTTGGTGTCTCAAAACATCATTCACGTAGTATAAGCTCTGATATCTAACGTTGTCGGTACTACTTAAATCAAAATACAGAACGTACTTTTGGCTCTGTCCATTCCAAATAAGTTGAACGTCCCCCCCCCCCCCCTCCCCGCCCCTCCCTCCAGGCATTTGACAGTTTGCTTTTAGACGGTGGCAAATGACTCACTGTGCAGCAGCTGGACCATACAAAAGTCCTGAGGTAGAGCCATGCAAATTTCTCACTTATGGGATAATGTCAAAATTATAATTTATAGCGAAAAGGCCGTGTAATAGGGAACTCTAAAAGAACGTGAAGAAAAAAAAAATACTAGTTCAATAGCGTTTAAAGTTTGATTTTGACTGTTATTTGCACACTTGGCATTGTTTATAAAGGGTATATATTTAAACTACTTCAAACATGGTATAAACTAGTGCACACCAGTCTCCGCTAAGACAAAACTGCGAAGACGATGTTCCGCTTTTAGTTTAAAAATGGCGATAACTTATCTATGGCGGTTTATATTAGACCTTCTAGACCTTTATTCCTAACGAACGACTCACAATCCTTGGTTGTTGCCTCGATTCCATCGCACGCGGAAGGCCAACATTAATTTTTTGACTGGTGGCGGTGCAACAAATTTCCAGTCGGTTTAATCCAAGAAAAATAATTAACAGTTACTTCACATAGGGTTAATTGAAATAAAAATCAAAACCGTTCAAAAGATAAATTCCAGAATTTGGGAAAAGAAAGAAAGTAAATCTACAAAGACCTTTGCCAAGATTCGGGTCACACATCGCCCACAATGCTATTGTCTTTCGCGACATGTACTTGCAGTGTCCAGCACGGAATAATAATTGCATGGATTAAGCTTTCGGATTTCCGACTGCTCTCGTCAATGAATCGGCGGCTGTTATAATCAGACGGTCTGATACGTGAAGTAAATCCGAAGGTGTAATAAAGTTAACAAAAGCGCTCTAATTTAAACCCGGCGTACGCTCTTCAGAAGACAAGACTTTTGTCAACAAAGTCGCTTGCAACGGCATTCTCTCTCCTTTTTTTGTTGACATGTCACACTCGCAATGGTTTGAGCTCGGAAGCCAAAAGTTTTCCCACAAAAAAAAAAAAATTATTCGTCTAAAGCGTTGCCAAATTTAAAGTGCGGTGTGCGAAACACTTGAATCTATTTTACGTTGCCCTCTGTTACTCGACAGGTCAAAGCAGCTCATCGGACCCACTCTTTTACTGGATCGGTTTACGTAGTCTGTACGTTGATCAAGGTAAAAGACAACACAGTTCCTTTCTATTTGTACGACAGTGGGGAAAATAAATATAAATGACATTTCTGCTTGAAGGTGTATTACGCCTGAGCGAGCATTATTTTCCATATTTTTTGTGAGATAATTATTCAAAATTGGATCCGTTTTAACTCTCGCGGGAATTTCAAAGCGAGCTCGAGGTATTGTCATGCAAGACTTAGCGAAGGACCCGAAGAAAGAACTGTAGTGTAAAAATCTAAAGTTGCATTTTGCGACCACTTTGAACCATCAGTTTCACTCGAAACTTGGCATAAAGCCGTTTCAAGCAGCACACGGTCAAAGCCATATGTAAACTTTTTGGTCAAGGGCGCGAGCGAAAAAAAAATTAGCTTCGAAGTTTTCTCCCATACAAAAAATTCCTTGAAATGGACCAAATTCGAATAAAATTTGCGACTGGTTCTGACTTCGGTAAAATCTCAGAAAAGGTCTCATATTTTCCACTGATGTGTCATCTTCAAAAGCCATATGCAAACTTTTGCGAACCTTGACTAATAAGCTCGTAATTCCGCAAAACATATATACGGTTTGCACATTTCGGCCATTTTTCTTCTTATCTGGACAGCTGAGATCTTTATTCAGTTTGCATTTACGCGCGGAAATCATATAAAAGTCCCGGATGTGTCGCGACATTGTGGGCGATGAGTAAATTTTCTTCAGCATGATATGCAGAGAAATGTTTTACCCAAATTTATAGAGATTTGTGTGGAGACGCCATGCTGGAGCCCACCCGTATGGACTCCAGCATAGCCGGAAACTAACAGAAGCATCTGTCACTGAGGTTTGTTACGAAAGCGTAAATTTATCTCTGAGGAACTCAAAATCATTAAAATATTACATTTTTTTAAATACATAAACTGTTCAGATCGGCCAAATTCTCCGATATAAGTGACCTTTTAACCAAAATAACAGCCTTTTCGGTCGTCATGTAAATGCCTCGTCAAGCAAAAGCTTACAAATTGAAGCGTGGTCTATCACAAAACCAAGAGCCCATTGTGAGCAACAAAAATGTATGAGTATTAGTTTTCAGCTGCTCTTATACATCATGAAAGTAAGATCTCACGAGGATCAATGGTTTTGTGGTTTGAATTTTAGTGACGTCAAATGGTACTGCAACTGTTACCAATCGTATAAGTCTAGTTCAGAAACAGTTAAAAACTGATTGGATACGGAACTTTTGGTATTACATTCTTTGTACATAATCAGCGAGCTGCATTTGATCTTGCAACTTTTATGCTTTCTTACACCAACTTGTTTTACGATTGATCGCTAAAATTGTTTCTAGTTCAACACAGGTGATTTAGATGGAGTGCAACAAATCCGAAAATGTTAAATTTACTGTGAACGGTCATATGAAGCCAAAATAAACTATACATTTCTAAAGAAATCGGCAAAAAACACGAAAAATTGATTTGAACATCAAAGAGTAGTAGGAAAAAACTCGAAATATTTGTAACAAATTGGTCTCAAAATTCACACAAAGACAAATTAATGTAAGCGTAGCAACGAAATAAGACTGGTTCAAACACTCTTTGAAGACAATGCGTATGGCGACGGACAAGACAAGGTTGACATGGACAAGTTATGTATCCATATAATTGGCGCAACAAACTCTTCCTCAATAGTTTCTCTGTAGGAACATTAATTTCGGCTATTGTTGCCTTTCAAAACGATTGCCGTGTAAGATAGAGTTAAAATTTAATGACCGCAGACCCTTTGTTACCCTCTAATCCAATCTCTTATGTCTCAGGCTAAATGGGAGTAGCATGCACCACAAATGAAAGAAATAACACAAATCCGGGATCTCAGACTTTTCTAAACTGAGAAACAATATGGGAAGGGCTTAATAAGATAGTTTTGTTTTGCCATGTCTATTTTTCATCGCGTTCTTGTTTTCTGTACCCTGTTATTCTATACCATGAGTGGAACCTCCTAGCACAAACTCTTTATTCTCTTTTTATTGTGCAAATGACACTGATTGTGATTATTTATTGGAAGGTACTTGGAAAACAACCAGTTGAGAGAGTTACCTGAGGGTATCTTTCGTGAGAATACCGAGCTTTGGTGGCTGTAAGTGCTCATCATCTAGCCTACATTACCATATCCAAATTCCCAATTAGCCAATCAGAAGCCGTGTCTACTGTCCCGATGTCCTAAGATATCAAGTCACTGACCTGATATGGCTACCATATCAGATTTCGCACAAAGACAAAAATATATAAATGCCATATTTTTGATCGAGACGGACAAGACATAGTTAACATGGACAAGTTATCTATCCATGTAATTGGCCCACCGAACTGTTCCTCAATACTTTGGTCAGTAAGATCATGTATTTAGATGATTGTTGCCGATTGTTGCCGATTGTTGCCTGGGTTAGCGGGCAGCAACAATTCATTAGGGAAGCGGGTAGCAATGACTCCGTGCGCTAATAAGCAGCAGTGACTACCTTGTCTAGCGAGAAGCATAGACTAATTGGGCCAGAGAGCAAAAATAGCTTTCCGGGCTAGCAAGCAGCAATGACTGGACTAGCTGGTAGCAGTGACTACCTGTGGTAGCGCGCAGCAATGTCTCTTTGGGTGAGCGAACGGGAATGACTCGCCGGTCTAGCGAGGAAAAGTGACTCTCCGGGCTAACGAACAGCAGTGACTCCCTGCGCTAACGAGAAGCAATAACTCCTTGGGGTAGTGAGCAGCAATGACTTTCTAAGCTAGCGAGCACGAGTTGCTTTCTAGGAAAGCGAGCAGCAATGACTTATTAGGTTAGCGAGCAGACGTGACTCCCAGAGCTAGCAAGCAGCAGTGACTTTCCGTGCCATCGAGCACAAATGACTTCCTGGGTAACCGAACAGCAACGATTTTCCATACTATCAGGCACCTTCAGAAGAAATGATTATGATTTACTTCTTTTTCATTTATTGAAAGAGAGAGAGAGAGTTGAAAGAGTGACTGTAGTCGTGTTTTATAGTGCAGGTGGAGAACAAGGGTAATAAAGAAGCAGCGAAAATTCTTCTTAAGGGCCCAAAAATAAGATTGCTGACAAATGATTTCAGTGAACTCTAGCTGAAGCCGCTTCGACCTGTCATTTGTAAACAAGATTAAAGAATCGGGGATACACAAACCACTTGATCTAAATACCCTATCCAACCCCACGTTGGGAAAGATCTGCTGCATTTTTTTAGCTGAAGATAGTCACGGATGGGTAGCTTGTGTAAAACGTTGTAGAAACCAGAAACTGCAAAGGACCGCTTACGATACACGCTCCAAACGTAGGATCTGCAAGAGATCTGATCAGCTAAAACCATTTATGATTTATTCAAAATATTTCCCCGTTTCTAATTGGTTAAAACCACACGCATGATTCGCTATAACCAAATATTGAACCAATGACGTCAAAAGTGCAGCCCGCTGCCAATTATTAAACCGATGACGTTAAAATGACGTTAAAAGTGCAGCCCACTGCAGATTATTAAACCGTTGACCGAGAAAGTAAGGGTACATATGAATGTTTTGCCACGTAGCACTATGAACACAAATGGTGGAACAGAGAATTAACTCTGAAGTGCAAATTTAAGTGCTAATTAAACTCATGGAAAACTCACTGGGCGTTATCCCTGGTAAGGGAATCAGGGAACCCAAGGGGAAATTGCCTCGTGTAGTTCCCTGATTGCCTTTACTAGGGCAAACGCCCAGTGGGTTATTCATGGGTTCAATTAGCACTTTAATTTACACTTCAGAGTTAATTCTCTGTTCCACCGTTGACCGAGAAAACCTGGGGACAAGGTTGTGTTATTTTTGTTGAGCTGGAAACAAAGATTGAGACGGCGAAGCTCTTTTAAGAACCGGAAAATATTTTGAATAAATAATAAAGCAATTATTGAATTCGGCTTTCGTAGGATATAAAGAATTTTGCAGAACTCGGAGGGTGTTATCAACCTCGGCTTCCGGCCTCTGTGGATTATATCCTACTCAGCCTCATTCAATAATTGCTAAATTTTCGCTAAAAAAAAGTATCAGTGAAGACAAACAATAGTCCGCAAGGCTGATACTACGCGATAGACGTTTCCAGACACCAACATGACAAGAACGGATAAAGGAACTCAGTTCAATTTTGCAATTTTTGTGTGTTGGTTCCTAGGCTGGCGTGCCATATTTTCGCTACACAGTGGTAGCGAGTCCCAATAAGAACGAAACAGCTGTTCTCGGTTTTTGTCATGTTTTTGTCTCAAAACATCATTCACGTAGTATAAGCTCTGATATCTAACGTTGTCGGTACTACTTAAATCAAAATACAGAACGTGCTTTTGGCTCTGTCCATTCCAAATAAGCTGAACCTCCCCTCCCCCCTCCCCGCCCCTCCCTCCAGGCATTTGACAGTTTGCTTTTAGACGGTGGCAAATGACTCACTGTGCAGCAGCTGGACCATACAAAAGTCCTGAGGTAGAGCCATGCAAATTTCTCACTTATGGGATAATGTCAAAATTATAATTTATAGCGAAAAGGCCGTGTAATAGGGAACTCTAAAAGAACGTGAAGAGAAAAAAAAAATACTAGTTCAATAGCGTTTAAAGTTTGATTATGACTGTTATTCGCACACTTGGCATTGTTTATAACGGGTATATATTTAAACTACTTCAAACATGGTATAAACTAGTGCACACCAGTCTCCACTAAGACAAAACTGCGAAGACGATGTTCCGCTTTTAGTTTAAAAATGGCGATAACTTATCTATGGCGGTTTATATTAAACCTTCTGGACTTTTATTCCTAACGAACGACTAACAATCCTTGGTTTTTGCCTCGACTTCATCGCACGCGGAAGCCCAACATTAACTTTTTGGCTGGTGGCGGTGCAACAAATTTCCAGTCTGTTAAATGCAAGAAAAATAATTAACAGTTACCTACTTCACATAGGGTTAATTGAAATAAAAATCAAAACCGTTCAAAAGATAAATTCCAGAATTTGGGAAAAGAAAGAAAGTAAATCTACAAAGTCCCTCGCCAAGATTCTGGTCAAAGTAATTTTTCTTCAGCATGATATGCAGAGAAATGTTTTACCCAAATTTATAGAGATTTGTGTTGAGACGCCATGCTGGAACCCATCCGTATGGACTCCAGTATAGCCGGAAACTAACAGAAGCATCTGTCACTGAGGTTTGTTACGAAAGCGTAAATTTATCTCTGAGGAACTCAAAATCATTAAAATAATACATTTTTTTTAAATACAAAAACTGTTCAGATCGGCCAAATTCTCCGAAATAAGTCCCTTTTTAAACAAAATAACAGTCTTCTCGGTCGTCATGTAAATGCCTCGTCACGCAAAAGCTTACAAATTGAAGCGTGGTCTATCACAAAACCAAGAGCCCATTGTGAGCAAGAAAAAGGTATGAGTTTTAGTTTTCAGCTGCTCTTACACATTATGAAAGGATCAATGGTTTTGTAGTTTGAATTTTAGTGACGTCAAATGGTACTGTGACTGCTACCAATCGTATAAGTCTAGTTCAGAAACAGTTAAAAACTGATTGGATACGGAACGTTTGGTATTACATTCTTTGTACATAATCAGCGAGCTGCATTTGATCCTGCAACTTTTAAAGCTCTCTTACACCAACTTGTTTTACCATTGATCGCTAAAATTGTTTCTAGTTCAACACAGGTGATTTAGATGGAGTGCAACAAATCCGAAAATGTTAATTTTACTGTGAACGGTCATATGAAGCCAAAATAAACTATACATTTCTAAAGAAAACGAAAAATTGATTTGAACATCAAAGAGTAGTAGGAAAAAACTCGAAATATTTGTAACAAATTGGTCTCAAAATTCACACAAAGACAAATTAATGTAAGCGTAGTAACGAAATAAAACTAGTTCAATCACTCTTTAAAGACAGTGCGTATGGCGACGGACAGACAAGGTTGACATGGACAAGTTATGTATCCATATAATTGGCGCAACGAACTCTTCCTCAATAGTTTCTCTGTAAGATCATTAATTTCGGCTATAGTTGCCTTTCAAAACGATTGCCGTGTAAGATAAAGTTAAAATTAAATGACCGCGGACCCTTTGTTACCCTCTAATCCAATCTCTTATGTCTCAGGCTTAATGGAAGTAGCATGCACCACAAATGAAAGAAATAACACAAATCCGGGATTTCAGACCTTTCTAAGCTGAGAAACAATATGGGAAGTGCTTATAAAGATAGTTTTGTTTTACCATGTTTATTTTTAATCGCGTTCTTGTTTTCTGTACCCTGTTATTCTATACCATGAATGGAACCTCCTAGCACAAACTCTTTATTCTCTTTTTATTGTGCAAATGACACTGTTTGTGATTATTTATTGGCAGGACCTTGGGAAACAACCAGTTGAGAGAGTTACCTGAGGGTATCTTTCGTGAGAATACCGAGCTTTGGTGGCTGTAAGTGCTCATCATCTAGCCTACATTACCATATCCAAATTCCCAATTAGCCAATCAGAAGCCGTGTCTACTGTCCCGATGTCCTAAGATATCAAGTCACTGACCTGATATGGCTATCATATCAGATTTCGCACAAAGACAAAAATATGTAAATGTCACATTTTTGATCGAGACGGACAAGAAATGGTTAACATGGACAAGTTATCTATCCATGTAATTGGCGCACCGAACTGTTCCTCAATAATTTCTCAGTAAGATCATCTATTTAGATGATTGTTGCCTATCAAAACGCTTGTGACTATGTAAAATAAATTCAATTTTAAATCAGCGCGGACCCTCTGCTACTGTCTCCTCCATCTTTTATGTCTAAGCTAAATAGGAGTGGTGCCACAAATAAAAGAGATCCCACATTCTTGGACCTCTGACTTTACAGACTGAGAAAGAAAAATGGGAAGCATTAGATAAGAGAGTTTTGTTTCCCCATTTTTTTATTTTTATTTTTTATTCTTGTTTTCTGTACCGTGGTGTTCTATATTAAGACTTGAACCTCCTTACACACATTCTTAAGAGTGTGTCTCTGTAAGAGCGGTCCGGTCGATTTTCCTTGAGTCACAGATTTGGCTCATCTCTTGTGTGTTGTAAGACATTCATGTACCTATACTAAAACCACAATCCGTTTGATCGGATCTCCTTATTCGTCTGAGTTTTAGGGAAATTAAATTTCACTCGAGCGAAGGCCTGTCGTGACACTTTTCAAGACTTAAATTTGAGACAACTTTGGAAGACAATTTACAAAAAACTACGGGGCTCAGCAAAAAACAAATACCACAGCCATGTATATTAACTCTATCTTATTCATTGAGGCGACGTTCGTGAACATCACTTTTCGATCAAGCAAACAGGAAGACTTGAATGACACCATATCGGTTTGCTAAAGTCACACATGCGAAAACCGATCAAATTTAAGGTTAATTTTTGAAAAAGTGAGGCGTACTCAACTGATCCAACTAACATAGCTAGGAAGTAGGTACCATAGAAAAGGTAACTACAGAAAAAAACTTTGCGGCCCGACCTTTACTAAAACTTTATAACTCCTTGAACTTACCTAATTTTCGGCAATCTCCAAGTTTGGCCGCCTTTTTGAAGGACTTGTCAACGTGAAGCGTAGCAGATATAAATCGAGCAGGCAGATCTAAAACCGTCAGAAATACATACGAAAGCATTCGAATTATAATGAACTTTACGTTCAATTAACAAGCGGCAAAATTTGAAATTGTTCGTTAAACTTACCATTCCTACATTCCCATGCGAACATTTCTTCCAACGATTCAAACACTACAACTAGTGTTCGAATTCCCCTCGTCGATTCCACCGTAATAATTAGTCTGTGCCACCTAAACCTCGACTCGAATGTGAAGTACGAATCAAATAACATAGCCACTTTATCTTCGAGGCAACATCACGCTGGTATTTTGATTTTCTGGTGGACAAGAACTGTGATCAGGAAGCAATATTTACATCGTAAGCGTGACCGCTGACCAGCCGCTGAGTGAAAACAGTACGGCGCAGCGGCGAGGCGAGGGGTGTGGGGTGGGGGTGGTTGCAGGCAGATTATCAGAAGATTTTTGGAAACGTTCGAACATATGCATTGAAGTATCATAATTAGCTTTTGTTGACACGACTCAATAAAGCTGCCGTACCGTTCAACTCAACGTTTTACTTTATTTTAACTGGGAAATCCTAACCTTGAACAACATGGTGAATACTCGACTTACACTTTTTGACCCGCCTGGAACCACGCAAAAGCACCCCCCTCGACCCCTGTCACTCATTTCCAAATAAGGCAACACAATGTCACGCTCTCCTGAACAGCTTTAGAAACCTCTGTCTTAATGCCAAGGCAGGCTTCGTCTTGCAGACAACTTTTGTTTTGCTTAGTGTTGTTTTTTTTTTTCGTTCAAATACATTTCGTCCCATAAAGGGCTGGCATCAATTCATAGATTTATAAATAAATCTTTATCATGTAAACAAATGTGTGTTGAAATCGAGATAACCATTAAAGGTACAAAAACGACCGAGGGCCAATATTCCCCGGTACGGCTCGAGCTAGCTAGTTTAGTAAGTAGTTTATCATATGGTACACTCGGGTGATGCTTGTTTGTTTAAGTTAAAACGCACTTCCGGTCACTTGAATTCAAATGGCTTCCTCCGTGTGTTTTTGATGACGCGAGCAACTCAAAAAGAACAAGTTACCGCGAGTTTAGTTGAAAACAAATTCAATGAACATAAATCATGATGTTGAGTATAAATAAGGCTTTAAGAACGATTTGTAACGGAATTTGTCACAAGCCACAACAGCTGCAGTTTTTTGAAATTCGGAAAATGGTTTCTGTGGATCCTGCATGGAATATTTTAACTTGCGCATCACAAAATATGGAGGAGGAAATGTCGAAGTTGGTTGCTGTGAAATCATTCAAAAATATACACAGCTAATGAAGAGGCAGTCATAGAGTCAATCCTCTGTCTCTCTCGATAACAGTTCGACGCTTCTTTTCATTCTGGACAATTCTGCGCTGAAAATTGGAAATTTTTGCGGCTTGTACTCTTGTCCGTGTTTCCTGCATTTGTTCATAAAAGATATTTCAGTGGACAGGAAGTAATCAAAATCCTTCGAATTCGCAGGTAGGATTTTAACTCTCTCATTTGTCATACCGTTACCTTACAATTAGTGAAGAAGAGTTTTCAGATCAGTAGCCATCTGCTTATTTGCAATTGTGTTTGCACATTTTTGCTTCTATATAAGATCGTCAATGGTCTCCTGGCTTTCGCCAATGCCTGATTCTACATTAGACGTTTCCAGATCTTAAGGATAATAAAACTCGTCTTCCTCGTTCTTACCGTAAGCTCTGTAAAATATCAATCTGTTAGGAACTTTCTCTGCGAAAAATGAGAGTATTAACACGTTTTCTTTTCGTACACGTAGTTTTCGCTGCAAATTTTGAATTTGCCGCCTTTCGAAAACTTTTAAAATACACAGCTTATGACCGTTTCCATGGAAACTGTCCGTATGGCGAAATCCCGATCAAGAAAGAACCAATCAGAACGCTCGAATTTACCTCAAGCCTATTTTGCCATATAACAATGACTGTTATTCGCAAACTCGGCATTTTGTATAAAGGGCATATACATAAACTGCTTCAAACATGGTAGAAACTATATCACACCAGTCTCCGCTAAGACAAAACTGCGAAGGCGAAGTTCCGTTTTTAGTTTAAAAATGCCGATAACTTATCTATGGAGGTTTATATTGAACCTTCTAGACTTTTATTTCCAACGAACGACTCACACGATCCTTGGTTCTTGCCTCGATTCTATCGCACGCGCAAGCCCGACATTAATTTTTTTTTGGCTGGTGGCGGTGAAACAAATTTCCAGTCGGTTAAATCTAAGAAAAATAATTAACAGTTACCTTCTTCACATAGGGTTAATTGAAATAAAAATCAAAACCGTTCAAAAGATAAATTCCAGAATCTGAGAAAAGAAAGAAGGTTAATATACAAAGCACCTCGCCAAGATTCGGGTCAAAGCAATTTTTCTTCATCAAGATATGCAGAGAAATGTTTTACCCAAATTTATAGAGATTTGTGTGGAGACACCATGCTGGAGTCCTCAATAATTTTTCAAAGGAAGGTAAAGCTCAGAAAAATTAAAAAGTACCTTCTACTTAACTCAATGAATTGCTAAGCGAGGTCGTATTCACTGCCAGAACCAAAGATGAACATGACTACGAGGTTACATCATTATGAGGGATGATTGCTAGTTTTGAATGATGTCTTAAACGGGAAAAAATATTAAGCTTTAAGTATCATTAACGATTTTAGCGTTTGAGAAAAATCGCAAGACGCAGCAATCCAAGCAAGAACAGCTCAAAAACAACATTGGGGGAACAAGCAAAAGGTGTATGTATATTAGGGAGAAAAGATAATAAGGTTCTGTACAACAAAGACCTTGAAAATTCATGTCCAGAAGCGCTTCTCAACTCTCTGGCTAATCAATAGCCTTTATTTCGGTCTTCAATTAATTCAGTAAAATCACAATCTGTTCTAGGGTGATGTAACTCTGATTAAATAAAAAAAAACACTGATGATGTAGATTTTATAAAGTACAGCGAACGGCAAATGAAAACATAAACTAGCGCGAACGTATCTGATGTAAGGCGTTCAGTGCACCGAAATTGATTACCACGGACAGTTGTGAGAAAGACCCAATTGTATTCAGTAAAATCTATTTCCATAAAAAAGACCTGAGAGCATGAAAGGTGCAGAAAGCCCGTTTTATTTGGCAGTAAACCATATGAAGGCCTTAGAAGCACTTCGCGTAAATCGTGGTTAAAAGTTATCAAGGTCGGCGTAAACAAACTTGGCTGGCTAATGAACCTACTGTTCCTCTGTGCCTACTGTTTTTCTGTGCCTACTGTTCCTCTGTGTCTACTGTTCCTCTGTGCCTACTGTTCCTCTGTTCCTACTGTTCCTCTGTTCCTCTGTTCCTACTGTTCCTCTGTTCCTTTGTTCCTCTGTGCCTTCTGTTCCTCTGTTTCTCTGTTCCTCTGTTCCTACTGTTCCTCTGTTCCTTTGTTCCTCTGTGCCTACTGCTCCTCTGTTCCTCTGTGCCTACTGTTCCTCTGTTCCTACTGTTCCTCTGTTCCTCTGTTCCTACTGTTCCTCTGTTCCTTTGTTCCTCTGTGCCTTCTGTTCCTCTGTTTCTCTGTTCCTCTGTTCCTACTGTTCCTCTGTTCCTTTGTTCCTCTGTGCCTACTGCTCCTCTGTTCCTCTGTGCCTACTGTTCCTCTGTTCCTACTGTTCCTCTGTTCCTCTGTTCCTACTGTTCCTCTGTTCCTTTGTTCCTCTGTGCCTTCTGTTCCTCTGTTTCTCTGTTCCTTTGTTCCTACTGTTCCTCTGTTCTTTTGTTCCTCTGTGCCTACTGCTCCTCTGTTCCTCTGTGCCTACTGTTCCTCTGTTCCTAGTGTTCCTCTGTGCCTACTGTTCCTCTGTGCCTACTGTTCCTCTGTGCCTACTGTTCCTCTGTTCCTTTGTTCCTTTGTGGCTACTGTTCCTCTGTGCTCACTGATCCTCTGTTCCTAGTGTTCCTCTGTGCCTCCTGTTCCTCTGTTCCTAGTGTTCCTATATGCCTACTGTTCCTCTATTCCTACTGTTCTTCTGTGCCTACTGTTCCTCTGTGCCTACTGTTCCTCTGTTCCTCTGTTCCTACTGTTCCTCTGTTCCTACTGTTCCTCTGTTCCTCTGTTCCTCTGTTCCTCTGTTCCTTCTGTTCCTCTGTTCCTCTGTTCCTCTGTGCCTACTGTTCCTCTGTTCCTCTGTGCCTCCTGTTCCTCTGCTCCTACTGTTCCCTGCTCCTACTGTTCCTCTGCTCCTACTGTTCCTCTGTTCCTCTGTGCCTCTGTTGCTCTGTTCCTACTGTTCCTCTGTTCCTCTGTGCCTACTGTTCCTCTGTTCTTACTGTTTTTCTGTTCCTGCTGTTCCTCTGTTCTTCTGTGCCTCTGTGCCTCTGTTCCTCTGTTCGTACTGTTCCTCTGTTCCTACTGTTCCTCTTTGCCTCTGTGCCTCTGCTCCTCTGTGCCTTCTGTTCCTCTGTTCCTACTGTTCCTGTGTGCCTACTGTTCCTCTGTGCCTACTGTCCCTCTGTGCCTACTGTTCGTCTGTGCCCACTGTTCCTCTATGCCTCCTTTTTACTTAATATAAGTATTCATTCAAATGACGTCAGTCAGGTCGTCGTACATGAGCCATGAGCCTTCGGTGTTCATGGGCTCATTCTGTGACTATTTTAATTCGAGTCATTGAAGTTCATTTAACACTTAGCAAAGCAAAATTAATCTATTTCTTTTACCTGTGTGGATTGATGAACTGTAGTATGTTCGCCGATTGTCTTCTGAACTAGTTTCGATATACAACCTCACTTGCTGGCAGTTCCACAACCAATTATGTACCGCAATGTCCTGTCCTGTTCAGTGTCGTTACAGCTTGGCTACCAGCTCATGTCTACTTTCATCGCGAGAACGTGTTTGTTCAATATTTAGTCGGGACAGCACTTTGATTCTCAAAAGTATTATAAGCTCATAAGATGACCGACCGTTAAACAGCACAGCCAAAATGAAAGCAGATTGTCTGACAGTTAATTTCACCGCAGTGATAGGTATATTTCTGCGGTTATTTATACCTGGTTTATAACAGCATCCTGACTCCGATCCGGCTCAGTGATTCTATAGCTTATAGTTCTGCGAATGCGAACAGAACTAACACTTTTCTCAAAGTAACACTTTTTTCTAAAGCGTAGTGTCTTGCTTTTCCCTTTTTTTGTTTACCGGCCACTATTGTTATATGCCTCGTTATTTAAAGCCGACACCGACAAATGTAAAACAATGGAGTTGCTCCTAATTACGGAAACCTGAACAATAGCATTCCTAAAACGTCTGACGTTACTGCGGTTTTAACGGAATCGCGTATTGCAATCCGCCAAAAGGGCAAATTAGAGCTGTAGCTAGGAAGGAGGTCTGCTCCGGTTCGAAAACATGGTTGATAAATTCAAGGTTACGATGGGTCCTATGCAGAGGTACTGCCAAGTCTAGGAGACAAAACATCTGTGTGCAAGTAAGTGGAATGAATCACGCCCGATCTTCTGAAACTTATTATTGACATTATCAGTGCGGAGATAAAGCATGGCGCTTACGGGGCGAACGGCAAAGGTGAAACTTTTGCCGTCTGTCTTGGCTGTTTGTGCTCTAAAGTGAAGGTACTGGAGGTGAATATTTGGAGTCGTTTGTCTGGGTGTGATATATTTAAAGACAACAACACAAAATCTAAAAATCAAAGGGGAAATTTTTGCCGTTTGCCGTCGCGTAAACGTCAAATGTAATCAATAGATGACGTTTGCTGCAGACGGCAGACGGCAAACGCCATAAATTACCTCTGATTTTTTATTCTTTTCTTGTAATCCCTAATTAAATCACACAAATATTGGAAAAAAATGTCTTCTATTCACCGCAAATATAACTATTTTTAATCTACTGAACAGAGAGCTGAAGACAGACGGCAAAAGTTTCATTTTTGCTGTTTGACGTAACGTCATTTGTGGCGGCGGTGCGGTCGCCTAAAAGAGTCTCAACGGTACTGTCGAAAAGTAAAATATATAAATTAATCTTTCTGCTACGTGTATTGGCCATTTTAAGAGCAAGACTCGGTTTATTTTAAGCAATCACTGCGCTATAGATCAATTTAAAAAAATACAATAACACTTTGTTACTGCTTCTAGTCTTCTTCCCAGCCCTAAAACGGCTCCGAAGGTGACCATTCTGCCGCTTCTTGAGGTCTTGTCAAAGTTCATTCAAAAGTAGTGACACACTGGAAGTGATATCTTTCAGTTGGATTTTTCTTTGTCAGCGAATTTGAACTTTTTCCTATAGAACTAACGTATCAAAGGAGAGGGCTTTACCCCATTTTGAATTGGCAACCTGCGGGAATATTTCGCTAGTGAATAATAGATCATTAGATTAAACCAAAAAATGCTCAAGATCTAGAGGACTAGAGTAAGTTTGTGTATAACAATCAGTGTTGATGTATTTTGTTTCTTTAATTTCCAGGTTCCTGGCTCGTTCAAAGAGAGAAGAGTATACTCTTGTTTCATACTGATGTATCTTTAAGTTAGTTAATTAAAACTATTTAATTCTTCTGCAATTCTCAAGTTGTATTTAGATTTTATATTTCGCAAGATTTAGTTGAGCAATTGATCATCAGATAGGGAAATGCTTGTTTATGTGTAACGTACAAGGACCTTTCCATGTACGGTTTGTTAGTGTAGCCATAGCTGAGGTACATGGAAATTTCCGTGTACCTTGCCATATGTTTCATCGCAAGGTACATGGAAATTTCCATGTACCTTGCAATGAAACATTCGCAAGGTACATGGAAATTTCCATGTACCTTGCGATGAAACATATGGCAAGGTACATGGAAATTTCCATGTACCTTGCGATGAAGCATATGGCAAGGTACATGGAAATTTCCATGTACCTTGCCGATAAGTTATGGCAAGGTACATGGAAATTTCCATGTACCTTGCCATATGTTTCGTTGCAAGGTACATGGAAATTTCCATGTACCTTGCCATATGTCTCGTTGCAAGGTACATGGAAATTTCCATGTACCTTGCCATATGTTTCATCGCAAGGTACATGGAAATTTCCATGTACCTTGCCATATGTCTCGTTGCAAGGTACATGGAAATTTCCATGTACCTTGCCATATGTTTCGTTGCAAGGTACATGGAAATTTCCATGTACCTTACCCAATCCGTTCATTGCAAGGTACATGGAAATTTCCATGTACCTTGCCATATGATCCGTTGCAAGGTACATGGAAATTTCCATGTACCTTGCAACGAAACATATGCAAGGTACATGGAAATTTCCATGTACCTTGCGATGAAACATATGGCAAGGTACATGGAAATTTCCATGTACCTTGCCATATGTTTCGTTGCAAGGTACATGGAAATTTCCATGTACCTTGCCATATATTTCATCGCAAGGTACATGGAAATTTCCATGTACCTTGCAACGTAACATATGGCAAGGTACATGGAAATTTCCATGTACCTTGCGATGAAACATATGGCAAGGTACATGGAAATTTCCATGTACCTTACCCAATCCGTTATTGCAAGGTACATGGAAATTTCCATGTACCTTGCCATATGTTTCGTTGCAAGGTACATGGAAATTTCCATGTACCTTACCCAATCCGTTATTGCAAGGTACATGGAAATTTCCATGTACTTTGCGATATATTTCATCGCAAGGTACATGGAAATTTCCATGTACCTTGCTGTATGTTTCGTTGCAAGGTACATGGAAATTTCCATGTACCTTGCCATATGTTTCGTTGCAAGGTACATGGAAATTTCCATGTACTTTGCGATATATTTCATCGCAAGGTACATGGAAATTTCCATGTACCTTGCAAACGAAACATATGGCAAGGTATATGGAAATTTACGCATTCCTTACCAGGTCACATTTTCGTTACCCGTGGCAAAATTTGAGCAGTTTATGTCAAATTGTGCCAAAACGTTTACCATTCTGGCAAAATAATAGCCGTAAAGGGCGTTTAATGCCAGATTTGCTAATTTCGTCTGGAAAAAATTAGGCCGTTTTAGTTTATTTGTGCCAGAAATAACGTTTTAGAATATCCCGTTTGTTTTTAGAACGTGTTACTTTATTTGAGAAGGCTGAACTAGAAAATCCAAAATTGATGAAACACGTGCAACAATGTTGCAAACTCTCAACGACCAAGGAGTTTCTCCAACCCAGATAGCACAACTCCATGGACACAAGAATTTTAAGAGCATCGATCGAGAACTAGTGAAAACGTTGTCAGCCTGGATGCAGTAGCGAGCAATCCTCTACTTTTGAAATTAAGAACCCTGGCTCAGGTTCAACAAAGCAGCAGCATCACAGAGCAGCAGTCGGCAGTGTTTTTTAGTGGAGCTGTTATCCAGGGCAGACAGTTCTCAGTTACAATTAAAACAGTTAATTATAGTTGCAAAAGTAACACCACCAGAAAACCGGCTGTGCAGAAAAGAGTCCGCGTCTTGTTTAGCAGTACTGATAAAGATCAACGCAGTAACCATTTTATACAACTATTTCATAAGAACTACGGTAGTTTGATTGTGTTTCTAAAATGAAATTTTCAAATTGGTTATTTTTAAACCGAGGTTGACACATTTCATTTTTATGTTTCGTAATAATATACACGAAAAAATTACTCGATTCTGATTGGCTGAGAGCAGTGCAGTTCAAGTGTAACACCAGTGCAAAAAGTGTAACACCGGTGCAAAAAGTGTAACACCAGTGCAAATTA